>PVJN01045972.1:0-16646 GCA_004026805.1 Lasiurus borealis
GGAGGCGCCAGGCCAGGCTTACACCCGCCTCTTTCTCTCCGAGGACCGGTTCCAGCTTCCCGCCTTCCCAGGCTCCCTCGGGGCACCTCCGCCTCCGCTCTTCTCGATTCCTATTGGGTGAATCCCACGCCTGTCACCGCACCGGGAGGCGGGGCGCGGCGCCGGGAGATGACGTCACGGCGGCGGGGCCGGAACTGGCCGCGGTGTCGGCTCTCCACTCGTGCAGGGCGCTCGGCGACCGTCCCGTTGTCGGCCACGCCGCCGCCGCCGCGGCCGCCATGACCATCTGTCAGTTCTTCCTCCAGGGCCGGTGTCGCTTTGGGGAGCGGTGCTGGAACGAACACCCCGGCGCCTGGGGTGCGGGCGGCGGACGGCAGCAGCAGCAGCCCTCAGGTGACCCGGCGCCCGGCCTGGCGGGGGCCCGGCGGTTAGGGGACGGGCCTCCCGCGAGGGGCTCCGCGCGGCGCCCGCCCCGCGGTGTCTGTCCGACGGCTTTACCCGCGTCTCGGGCTCGCGGGCGGTGTCCGCGGAGCGGGCGAAGCCGGGGGCGTGGTCCTGGTTCCGGGGCCGGACCATCATGAGTGCTCAGTCCCATGTCCGTGTCCAAACCGCCCCTTGGGTGCGTGGCTGCGGTTCGGGAGGTCGACCCACACGCCTCCCTGCCTTGCTCTGCCCGTCCGGGTACTTTGCCCCCCACCCCCCAACCCCTCGACTCGAATATAATGTTTACTAAACATTTTTTCCGCCGACACTGGTTTGCTCGCTCAGTGGTTAGAGCGTCGGTCTGCGGACTGAGGGGTCGGTCCCAGGTTCGATTCCCGTCAAGGGCATGTGCATTGGTTGCGGGCACATCCCCGGAAGGGGGCGTGCAGGAGGCGATGTCCCTCTCTCATCCATGTTTCTAACTCTGTATCTCTCTCCCTTCCTCTCTGTGAAAAAATCAATAAAATATATTTAACAAAAAGCATATTTTCCGAGGAAGAGGCTAGCAACTTGGGTCAGTCACGGCTCTTTGGGGAAGTCGTGAACTCCTTTGGAAATATGTACAATAAGTTTGCAGAGACATTCCTCAGATAATGCTCACAACATTGGGGGTAAAATTGGGAGGATGGGGGTGCGCAATGAAGAACTCGGGGCTATGAGGGAACGGAATGTAGAGGACCAGGTTGACCTGCTTGCTCCCTGGGCCTCAGTCCTTAGCGAAGGTTTGGGAATGTTTCATAGAACCAATTCTGAATGATGCAGAAAGCACTGCAAGGAGAGGAGAGATCAGGCGTGAAAACCAGAGTACAACACAGACTTTCAAAGGTCAGACGAAGAGGTTTTCCATAGTGGTTCTCAACCTTTCTAAAGCCGCGACCCTTTAATACAGTTCCTCGTGTGGTGACTCCCAGCCATAAGATTATTTTCGTTGCTACTTCATAACTGTAATATTGCTACCGTTATGAATCATAATGGAAATACATGTGTTTTCCGATGGTCTTAAGCCACCCTGGTAGCAGTTTTCAGCCTGTGGATCGCGGACCCACAGGTTGAGAATAGCTGCTGTAGAGCCTAAGACCATCAGAAAACAGATATTTGCATTACGATTCATTAACAGTAGCAAAATTACGGTTACAAAGTAGCAACGAAAATAATTTCATGGTTGGGGGTCCCCAAAACATGAGGAACTGTATTAAAGGGTCGCAGCATTAGAAAGGTTGACTGCTAGGGGATCACAAGATGCTGACCACCTCTTGCACTCTCATCCCTTCCCCTTTTTTAGGGATATTCATCTTTCAATCTTTTTTTTTCCTTATTTATTTTTTTTAATTTTTTTATTAATGTATTACATGTATACATATCTTCCCATTGCCCCCCCTCCCAGGCATATCCTAACCCCCAGCGTCTTGTGTCCATTGGTTATGCTTATATGGATGCATACAAGTTGATCTCTTACCTTCCCCACCTCTTCCTAACCTTCCTGCTGTAATTTGACAGTCTGATGCTTTACTGCCTCTGTATCTATATTTTTGTTCATCAGTTTGTAATGTTCTTTATTATCCATAAATGAGTGAGATCATGTGGTATTTCTCCTTCATTGACTGGCTTATTTCACTTAGCATAATGCTCTCCAGTTCCATCCAGGTTGCTGCAAATGGTAAGAATCCCTTCTTTTTTATGGCAGCATAGTATTCCATTGTGTAGATGTACCATAGTTTTCTGATCGACTCATCTGCTGATGGGCACTAAGGCTGCTTCCAAATTGTAGCTATTGTAAATTGTGCTGCTATGAACATAGGAGTGCATAAATCCTTTCTGATTGGTGTTTCTAGTTTCTTGGGATATATTCCTAAGAGAGGGATTGCTGGGTCAAATGGGAGATCCATTTTTAGTTTTTTGAGGAAACTCCATACTGTTCTCCACAGTGGCTGCACCAGTCTGCCTCCCCACCAGCAGTGCACGAGGGTTCCTTTTTCTCTGCATCCTCGCCAACACTTGTCGTTTGTTGACTTGTTGATGATTGCCATCCTGACAGGTGTGAGATGGTATCGCTTTGTCATTTTGATTTGCATCTCTTGGATAATTAGTGACTTTGAGCATGTTTTCATGTATCTCTTGGCCTTCCTTCTGTTGTCTTTCGAAAAGGATCTATTTAAGTCTGTTGCTCATTTTTTATTGGATCATTTATCTTACTTTTATTCAGTTGTATAAGTTAGCTGTAGATGTTGGAGATTAAATCTTTATCAGTGATAATATTGGCAAATATGTTCTCCCATACAGTGAGCTTTCTTGTTTTGTTGATGGTTTCTTTTGCTGTGCAAAAGCTTTTTATTTTGATGTAGTTCCATTTGTTTATTTTCTCTTTAGCTTCCATTGCCTTTGGAGCAGTATCAGTGAAGAAGTTCTTTGGGCATATGTCTGAGATTGTGCTGCCTGTGGATTCCTCTAGTATTTTTATAGTTTCCCATCTTATGTTTAAATCCTGTATTCATTTGGATTTTACTTTTGTGTATGGTGTAAGTCTTCAGGTGGTCTAGTTTCATTTTTTTGCATTTATCTGTCCAATTTTCCCAACACCATTAATTGAAGAGACTGTCTTGACTCCATTGTATGTTCATGCCTCCTTTGTCAAATATTAATTGAGCATAGTGGTTTGGGTCGATATCTGGATTCTCTATTCTATTCCATTGGTCTATGTGTCTGTTCTTGTGCCAGTACCAGGCTGTTTTGAGAGCAGTGGCTTTGTAATATAGCTTGAAATCTGGTATTGAGATCCCACCTACTTTATTCTTCTTTCTCAGGATTGCTGTGGCTATTCGGGGTCTTTTTGTATTCCAGGTGAATCTTTAGAGAGTTCTTTCTAGGTCTGTGAAATATGTCATTGGTATTTTAATGGGTACTGCATTGAATCTATAGATTGCTTTGGGTAGTATGGACATTTTAATGGTGATGATTCTCCCAATCCATGAGCATGGTATGTTCTTCCATCTATTAACATCTTTCTCTATCTCTTTTTTCAGTGTCCTGTAGTTTTCTGGATATAGGTCTTTTACCTCCTTAGTTAAGTTTATTCCTTGGTATCTTAATTTTTTTGGTGCAGTGGTAAATGGGATTGCTTTTTTAGTCTCTCTTTCTGTAATTTCACTATTAGTATATAGAAATGCCATAGATTTCTTGGCATTAATTTTGTATCCTGCTACATTGCCGAATTCATTTATTAAGTCTATTAGTTTTTGGATGGAGTCTTTAAGTTTTTTATGTACAGTATCATGTCATCTGTAAATAAGGACAGTTTTACTTCTTCTTTTCCAATTTGGATGCTTTTTATTTCTTCTTCTTGTCTAATTGCAATGGCTTATACTTCCAGCACTATGTCGAACAGGAATGGTGAGAGTGGGCATCCCTGTCTTGTTCCTGTTCTTAGGGGAAATGGTTTTAGTTTATGCCCATTGAGTATGATGTTAGCTATAGGTTTATCATATATAGCTTTTATGATGTTGAGGTATGATCCTTCTATTCCCACCTTGCTGAGAGTTTTTATCAAGAAAAGGTGTTGGATTTTGTCAAATGCTTTTTCTGCATCAATTGATATGACTATGTGATTTTTATCTCTCAATTTGTTTATGTGATGTATCACATTTATTGATTTGCATATATTGTACCATCCTTACATTCCTGGGATAAATCTTACTTGGTCATGGTGTATTATCTTTCTGATGAACTACTGGATCCGATTTGCTAGAATTTTGTTGAGGATTTTGGCATCTATGTTCATGAGGGATATTGGCCTGTAATTCTCTTTCATTGTGTTGTCTTGATCTGGTTTTGATATTAGGGTGATGCTGGCTTCATAGAAGGTGTTTGGAAGTATTCCTTCTTCTTGAATATTTTTGAATAGTCTGAGGAGAATAGGTTTTAATTCTTCCTTGAATGTTTGGTAAGACTCTCCTGTGTAGCTGTCTGGTCCCGGGCTTTTGTTTGCTGGATGCTTTTTGTGTGTGTTGTTTTTTTTAATATATTTTATTGATTTTTCACAGAGAGAGAGGGATAGAAAGTCAGAAACATCAATGAGAGACATCGATCAGCCGCTTCCTAGTGGGGATGTGCCTGCAACCAATGCACGTGTCCTTGACCGGAATTGAACCTGGGACTCCTCAGTCCGCAGGCCGACTCTATGACGCTCTATCCACTGAGCCAAACCGGTTTCTGCTGCTGGAAGCTTTTTGATGACTGCTTCAATTTCTTCCATAGTTATTACACTATTGAGCTGTTTAGATTCTTCCTGATTGAGTTTTGGAAGGTTATATTTTTCTAGGAATATGTCCATTTCCTGCAGGTTGTCCAGTTTGTTGGAATAGAATTGTTCATAGTATTTCTTTTTAACAATCTTTGTATTTCGGGGGGGGGGGGTCTGTTGTTATTTCTCCTCTTTCATTCTTATTTTGTTTATTTGGGTCTTCTCTCTTTGCTTCTTGGTGAGCCTGGCTAGAGGTCCATCAATATTGTTTATCCTTTCAGAGAATCAGCTCTTAGTTTTGTTGATCTTTTGAATTGTTTCTTTGGTCTCTATGTCGTTATCTCCACTCTGATCTTTACCATTTCCTTCCTTCTGCTTACACTGGGCTTTCTAGCTCTTTGAGTTTTAGAGTTAGGTCATTTATTACCATTGTTTTTCGTTTTTTGCAGTAGGCTTGTAGAGCTATGAACTTCCCTCTCAAGATGCTTTCATTATGTCCCATAAATTTTGTATTGTTGTGTTATCATTGTCATTTGTTGCCATGATGTTTTTTATTCCTTCCTTGATCTGGCTGGTTACCCAGTCGTTGTTTAAAAGCATGCTGTGTAGTCTTCATGTGTTTGATTTCTTTGTATTGTTTTTGTTGTAGTTGGTTTCCAGTTTTATGCCACTGTGATCTGAGAAAATACTTGATATGATTTCTATCTTCTTGAATTTGAAGAGACTTTTCCTATGACCCAACATATGGTCTATCTTTGAAAATGACCCATGTGCACATGAGAATAATGTATATATTCTGTGGCTTTGGAGTGAAATGTTCTGAAGATGTCAATTCCATCTGGTCTAGTGAGTCATTTAGGATTGAGGTTTCTTTGCTGATTTTTTGTTTAGAGGATTTGTCTAGAAGTGACAGTGGAGTATTAAAGTCTCCTATTATGATTGTATTGCTGTCAATCTCTCCCTTGATATCCTCCAGGAGTTTTTTATGTATTTGGGTGCTCCTGTTTTGGGTACGTATATGTTTATCAGAGTTATTTCTTCTTGTTGGATTGCTCTCTTTAGTATTATGATGTGGCCTTCCTTATCGCTTGTTATGTCCTTTACTTTGAGATCTAATTTGTCAGATATAAGTATTGCTACCCCAGGTTTCTTACTTCATTTCCATTTGCCTGAAAAACCTTCTTCCATCCCTTCACCCTCAGTCTGTGTGCATCTCTTTTTCTGAGGTGGGTTTCTTGTAGACAGCAAATATATGGGTCATGTTTTCTTATCCAATTTGTTACCCTATGTCTTTTGATTGGAGCATTTAATCCGTTTACATTTAAAGTTATTATCGATAGGTACTTATCTGTTGCCATTTTTATTCTTTACCCCTGTGTTCCTTCTTCGCTTCCTATTTCTTTTTTTTTTTAACAGCAGACCCTTAAGCATTTCTTGCATTGCTGGTTTGGTGGTAATAAAGTCCCTTAGTCCTTTTTTGTCTGTGAAGCTCCTGATTTCACCTTCAATTTTGATTGATAGCCTTGGTGGAAACAGTATTCTTGGATTCAGACCCTTCCTTTGCATGACTTTGTATATTTCATTCCATTCCCTTCTGGCCTAATAAGTTTCTGTTGAGAAATCAGTTGCAGTCTGATGGGGGTTCCTTTGTAGTTAACTTTATGTCTCTCTGGCTGCTTTTAAGATTCTTACTTTGTCTGTGGTGTTTGCCAATTTAATTATAATGTGCCTTGGTGTCAATCCTTTGGGGTTTATTTTGCTTGGGACTCTGTGAGCTTCTTGGGTTTGTGTGGATTTTTTCTTTCCTATATCAGGGAAGTTTTCTGTCAGTATTTCTTCAAACATGTTTTCTATTCCTTGCTTAGTTTCCACTTTTTCTGGAACCCCTATTATGCGGATGTTTTGTTTCGTGTTATCCCACAATTCCCTTAGGCTCTCCTCTTGGTTTGTTTGTGTGTTATTGTTTTTTTCTAGAAGCTGGTGTACTTGGGTATTTTTTCCTACCTTGTCTTCTAGCTCACTGATGTGATCCTCTGCTTCTTCTAGTCTACTTTCGATGCTTTCTATTGAGTTCTTTACAGCAGCGATGTCATTTTTCTTTTCTTCTTGATTATTTATAATTTATTCTTCTTGGTTTTTACTCATGTTGCTGAATTTGTCTTCCATTCTTTCCAGCCACCTTATGACCATTTCTCTGAACTCTTTCTCTGGCAGGTTGTTTGCTTCTATTTCATTTACTCCCTTTTCTGGTGATGCCTGCTTTTCTTTCATATGTGGGCTATTTCTTAGTTTGCCCATGGTCTTTCTTCTCCAGGTGTCTGGTTATGTAGTTCTCTCTCTCCTTATCCTAGGCGAAATCTGACCTTTCCGTGTGGTGTGTGGAGCTCCTCTGAATCCGAGTGTTTGCGCCTATTGGGGAGTGGTGTTCAGGGTCCCTCTGCTGTTCGGTGGGTGCCGCAGCTCTCTTACCTTTCAATCTTAAGCTGCATTGTGCCCTCATACATGATCTCCCTTCTTGAAGGCAGTCTTTTTTGCATTACTCACAATAGCTGTAATGAATCACTCCAAACCAAAAATTAGGACTTGGAGTCTGATAAATGTGAGTGTACTTAATTGATGGAAAATATAATAAAACTCATCACATAGTATATTTAGCTACCTGAAACAAAATATTTTTGAAATTAAGAAGTATGAAGACCAAAAGCTATATACAAAAGGTTAATTGAACTTCTTCTGTTGTATCATTCCCCAAAAGATTTGGAACTTTAGAAAAATAAAATACCATTAATCTCTACTTGAGGGATCTTTCTGGTCCAGCAATCTGCTGCCTTTTCTCTTTGGTTTTATTAAGGAGTTTTAGAGTTGGGAAATGAATTTTCATAAAGGATTATATCTCCTATTACTCCACTTTTTAATATATTGAATGGAATATCTCCAATTCAGTGAATTACCTTGGACTCAACTAAGAAGTTAGGTAATTGAAATACTTTAAGTGATAAAATTTTTTAAATTTAGAGACAGAGAGGTAGAGTCCTGTTGGCTCATTTTAATAATTATGAAATATTAGTAATATGCTCATAATAGAGGAACTCAATGCACTTTTTCATATGCACATCATCTTTATAATCTCCCCCTGAAAGATAGGTGGCTGTTTTCCCAGAGAGAATACTGAGTCAAATAGATTTAAGCATCTATTCAAAGACAGAGGGTAAAATCTAATCTTTTATATTCAACAAACTTTTTAGTACATTCCTAATTTTTCAGACTTCATTACTATTTTAGGCCCACTGGGAGAGCAAAAATAATAAAGACAGCTTTTTATCCTGAAGGAGCTTATGATTTAGCATATATGTTCTCTATCCACGCCACTAACAAGCAATTTTTTACTTAATAAGCTTATGTCAGCCAAATCTAGTAATAATATCATTATTTTTCTAGGGATTTACAGTCTTCTCAATTTTGTTAACCAGAAACCCAATTAGACTATTATGTGATTTGGTTGATATTATACTGAACTACAGTATATAAGGAAAAATGAAGAGTTTTTTTATTTAAAATGAGTGGAAATGTTGAGTCTTTGCATACTGTCTGTATGTAATAAGATAAAATATAATTAAATTTTAAGATATTTAAAAGATGAGTTACTGGTAAAATTTTTATTTTCTTTTTTATTTCAGGTAGTAACAGACGTGGATGGAATGCCACCAGTCAGAGATACTCCAGTGTTATCCAGCCATCCAGTTTCTCCAAATCTACGCCATGGGGTGGCAGCAGAGAGCAAGAAAAACCGTCTTTCGGTTCTTTTAATTCTGGAGATTCAACTAACAGGAACAGGGGGTTTGGATTATCTCAGAACCCATTTGCTACTTCACCTACCTCTGATGCACAGAAAGATGAAAAGAAACTTCTGTAAGTGAAAGCATTCAGAAAAATTACCTATTTTCTTCTCTTTTTTTTTAAATTACATATATTTTTAAAGAAATAATGCATTACTTAAAAAATCAGAATAAGCAAAAAGAAGAAAAAGCACTGATGATCCTATCACAGAGATAACCACTGTTTTGCATAGGTATCATACTAGACTTTATTTCATTTAAAAATGTCATTGTTCCCTATCAGTATACAGCCTTCTTAGAGCTAATTATGTTTTTCCCACTTTTCTGTTGATAACACTATATTGTGAATGTCTTTTGAAGGTAGTCCTGCTTATGTTGGTTGTAAATTATGAGACCTTTATAAAGTATGAGGTAATATATAGCAACTTGTGATCTTGGAGGTCAAATAGCATCTCGTATTTTTTCTTTTTAAAACTTTTACTTCATTTACATTTACATCATTCAAGTTGATTTAATTTGATTCTCTTCCCTTTTGTGGAGTAAACGCCTTAACACTTCTTGAGAACATTTGTAGAAATTACTACTGGTGCCAAATCAGTGCCTGGCTATCTGTAACTTCCCTCAGCTTCTGGCTCCCAGGACAAAAATATACTTATTAGTCTTTTACTTCCCATATAACCAAATTAGAACCAGTGGTAACATTTTAAGCTATGTACCATATACTATTGATTTTTTTTTTAAGAAAAAACAAATGAGCCTCTCCTTCCTATATTTGATGTTTTTGTAAAAATCTGAAATTTAATATAGATTCTCTGTGGTGCCTATCATTTTATTAATTGTAGCATTCTGGACAGGGCAGGAGGGGATTTAATTTAGAGCTGATTCTATCCACAGCTTTGCCAAAAATTAACATTTGAAAAATGTGAAAATTAGCCCTAATTGGTTTGGCTCAGTAGATAGAGAATGTCGGCCTGTGGACTGAAGGGTCCCATGTTTGATTCTGGTCAAGGGTAGGTACCTTGGTTGCGGGCACATCCCCAGTATGGGGTGTGCAGGAGGCAGCTGATCAATGTTTCTCTCTCATCAATGTTTTAACTCTCTATCCCTCTCCCTTCCTCTCTAAAAAATCAAACTATAAAAAAGAAAAGAAAAGCGTGTAAATTAGATAAAATGATCTCTAAAATCCTACCCACTGAAAAATGTTATGCTTTATATTACACTAGAGGCCTGGCGCATGAATTCGTGCACATTGAAAGGAAATTTAATTAGAAGGTGGCCGGTGGGGCGGGACTAGGCAAGATGGGCTGGACACATCCTGGAGCCAACCTCTCATGGTCCTTCCCCAACTGGTCGCACCTGAGGTGGCACGAGGGCTCAAAGGATGTCTGTGGAGTAAGCAGGATTCCTCCCGTAGGTGGGGTCCCTCAGCCTGGCCTGCGGGGATGGAGCTGAAACTGGCAGTCCCACATCCCCCACAGGGTCCTGGGTGCACTCTGTAAAGTTGCTGTCGTTTGGCAGCTCCTATGTTGAGTGTCTTCCCCCTGGTGGTCAATGCGTGTCATAGCTTTTATATATATACATGGCACTTTCTCTTTCCCAGTTAAATGATCATTGATGTTTATGATAATGAGCAAAAAGATTAAAGTTGTATTGTATATTAGACTATTTTATTTTATTTTTTAAAATTTCTTTATTGATTCGGGTATTACATATGTGTTAGACTCTATTTTAGTTCCTTAATACATACTGTACAACAGTGCTCAGTTAAATGAATTGGTTAATGGTTCCGTGTACTGGAAAATTATGAACTTCTTTCATCTTATAATATCTGTAACATCAAGTGTAGTTTCTTTTTCTATAAGCTTTTACTTTAATAAACACTTGAGGAAACATAATGGAAAGAAATATAAAATTACGTATTTACTACAATTTAAGATTTCAGTCATTGAAAATTATAAATGATAAATTTTAATTAGCAGATGAAAAAGATTCTCTTTTTTTGTCAGGGAAGGAATTGTGAAAGATATGGAGGTTTGGGAATCATCAGGGCAGTGGATGTTCTCTGCTTATTCACCAATGAAAAAGAAACCTAGTATTTCAGGTAACTGAGAAATTGCGTGTTTTTAAAATATGTCTTACCACACTTATTTTCTAAAACCAGGACCATGCCCAATAAATGAACAGTGTTTAAGTATTTGAGTATTCTAGCAGAACCTCTTGATTCAGAGGTCGAGGTTGGAAGGTATAGTTCTTTTAAGAGGTGTAATTCTCTGTACAATCAGGACCCACCACAGTTCCCATTCTGTAAGCCCAGGCAGAGGCTCTGCTTTCTTAGTTCCCTAAGGCATAACTTCAGAACCTTGTGGCTGCCTGCAGGGAATAGAAGAATCATAGCCTGCCTGCTGTTAAGGCCTTGGCTGTCTGATTCTTTCTTCTTTTGCTTCCCTGTCTTTCCTTTTAAGGATAGTTGTTTTTCAGAAAGCATGTGAAGACCTACCTTGTAGGGAATGTCTGAAGGTGAAGAGCTTTAGCTGGGCGATAGGGATAGCATTCCTATAGATACCCTTTTCTTCCCGTTTTCTTTTGTCCACAGATTCTAAGTCCTTTCTGGGCTGAAACCTAGACACCACACTTCTCTAAGCCACTTCTGTCCTGTTGAGTAAACAGCAGGTGCCTAGCTAATGAGAGCCCTTGCAGTCCCTCAGAACTCTGGGGCCTCTGCTCTGTGTCAGCTCCACCTGCTCATTCTCTGTGAGCACTTGTGCACACAACTCCTTAGTTATTTATTCAATCATTCAACAAATTTTTACTGCGTTTCTTTTGTGCTAGGCCCTATTCTAAGTGCTAGGGATATAGTGATAAGCAAGATGGACAAGATCCCTCCCTTATGAAGCTTATGTTCATGAGAAAAGGAGCCAATAAGTAATATAAATTAATAAGAGAATTTCAGATAATGATTTTTCTATAAAGAACAGGAAGGCAGGGAGGTTGGGGGGGAAGGGCTGTAAGAAATCAACCAAAGGACTTGTATGCATGTATATGAGCATAACCAGTGGATACAAGACACGGGGGCAGGGGCAGATGAGGGCATGTACTGTGGGTAGGGAAGGCTGGGAGGAGGTCAATAAGGAAAAAAAAAAGGAGACATATGTACTACTATTTGTAATACTTTAAATAATAAAAAAAAAAGACGTACTAAACCTTTTAAAATCATTTCAGAATTGAACCTAATGCTTACTGAATGCCCTAAAGCAGAGTTTCTCAAAATGTGGAATGTAGATCGTTAAGTAGAGTTGCCAGATAAAATATGGAGTGCCCAGTTAAATTTAAATTTTAGATAAAGAATAATATTTTTAGTATATGAATAGCCCTTGTGACATACTTACTACTGAGAAAGTACTTGTATGTCTGAAATGCAAATTTAAGTAGGCATTCTGTATTGTTTGCTAAATTTGGCAACCCTATTTCCAAGACCCTTTCAGGGGCTGTACAAATTAAAAAATATTTCCATCATAATACTAACACATTAATTGCCATTTTCACTGTTTTGACATTAACACAGTTGGTGCAAAAGCATTAATGCATAAAATATATTGCATCATAGTAAATATACATCAAGGCAGAGATAATAAACAGTATTAACAAACTATATAGTAGTCAGTTAACAATGTCATTTTCACTTAATGTTCTTGATGAAATGGTGAAAGTTAATACTTTTATTAAATCTTGATCTTTGAGTGCAAACCTTTTTGTTTTTCTGTGTGACAAAATGGGAAGCGCACGTAAAGTGCTGCTGCCATGTGTCATGTGTGATGGTGATGTTGAGGAAAAGCACCCATGTGATCGCTGACTTGTGAGCTGATCTAGCATTTTTCTCCCCACAGGACAATTTTATTTGAAAGAATGACTGAGAACTATGGCTATTTAGACTTAAATGTTTGGTGCCATTTTCTTTAAAAAAATAAATGAAGTGAGCCTATCACTTCATAGAAAACAACGGACAGTGTTTATTGTCACTGATAAAATTCAGCCTTTCAAGTGAAAATTCGATTATGGAAAACTTTTCTTCTAATGTGAGCTTGATGACTTCTTGATACTTAAAATCTCGCCTGAGGAGATGGATAGTGACATTAGTAAATATGAATATTTTAATATTATACAATGACATTTGCCAACATTTGGAAGTTCTAGATAACTCAGTAGAATTTCCAGATGCTCAATCTATAATGTTACAAAATTATACATGGCTGAAAAATTCATTCTAAGTGTAAGATAATCTAGTGGATTTAATATAATTGAACAAAAATTTTGCATCCACATTGTAGCTAGCCTTTAGAAACTACTACCTGTTGCCCTAGCCAGTTTGGCTAAGTGGGTAGGGCATTGGCCTGTAGACTGAAGTTGTCCTGGGTTTCATTCTGGGGTTGTGGGCTCCTCCCCAGTCCCAGCCCTGGTTGGGGCACATGCTGGAGGCAACCAATCAATGTGTTTCTCTCACATAGATAATTCTCTCTGTCTTTCCCTCTCTCTCCACTCTCTCTAACTCAGTGGAAAAATATCCTTGGGTGAGGATAAAAAATAAATAAAAAAGAAACTACTTGTCAAGTTTTGGTATAATATCAAAGAAGAATATTCATAATTATCTGAAAAGGCCATTAATTTGATCCTTTCCCAACTATATATATCTGTGTGAGAACAGGTTTTCTTCAGACACTGCAACCAGGCAATATGTTGCAATAGATTCCATGCATCTAATTGTTTCTGAGGTTAAATCCTAAAAATTATATTAAGGTCAGAAGGTGTGAGCATTTCTAAGGCTAGTGAGGCTTATTGATAATTTTCCTCCCAGATAAGTTGTATATTTTTAATTTCCTTAGTGTCAATTTAAGAGAAAGTCCACTTCACCACATTCTTAATAACAATATTCATTTTTCATTTTTGCAGTTTATTTTAAGTAGTATTTTTAAATTTAACTTTATTTCATTTATTTACTGGCTATTTGAATTTTTGTGACTTGCCTATTTATTGTATTGCTTAGATTAACTTTTTTTTATTGATTTGTAAGAGTTATTTAGATATTTACATTAGCTCTTATCCTGTCATGTTACAATTATGGTTTTCCCAGTTTATCATTTGCCTTTTAATTTTTCTTATTGTTTCTAACATATAGAATATTTCTTTAGGCAGAAGTTTGAATGTATATGTAGTCAACTTTCTTTTTCTTCTCTTTCTTATTCTTTCCTCTCCATTTTGTTATTCTTTCCTCTCCATTAATCTTAAGAAAAAGTTTGCCTTCAAAGATCAAATAACCAATTATATTTTTTTCTAATTTTATACTTATTTAAACATTAAAGAGAGTGTAGGCTCTTTATAATTATGTAAATAATTATTTAATTTAATAATTTTTGCATAATTATATAATTATGTAAATTATCTAATGATCAACATTAGCATACTTTCTTGTCTAGCACCTCTAGCTTTACTATACTGTTGAAAGTATTAGCATTTATTTTAAAGATTCAAATTGATTCCTTACTTCAGGTTTTACAGACATTTCACCAGAGGAGTTGAGGCTTGAATACCATAACTTCTTAACCAGCAATAACTTACAGAGTTATGTAAGTTTGTTTCCTATTCATCTACCTCAATAACAGATTAGCTGTAATTACTATCTTCTCTGTTTGTAGTCAAGGCTTGCTTGTGTTGGCAAAGTGGGTGAGGTCTACACGTTTTTCAAGTTTATTTTTATTTTCTAAATTACTTTCCTTAAAATTGGTTATCTAAGATGGTGATAATATATTTTACTGTAGTAGCTGGGAATGTCATTATTTCATTTCAAATTATCCAGCAATCAGTCTCAGAAATCATACTTTTTCATCATTTGACAAACATTTATAGAGCATTTTTTTAAAATATATTTTATTGATTTCTTACAGAGAGGAAAGGAGAGAGATAGAGAGTTCGTCTATAGAGCATTTCTTAGGTGCAGACACTGTGATAAAAGCTAGAAAGACAAAGTTAAGTAAAGCAATTTGTTATATAGATTAACATTCTCATATATCATATATCAAAAAATAAAAAAGCTGGGCTTGAATAAGTTTGGTGCTAAAGGAAATGAAATAAAGTTTTTTTTGTTGTTTATAGTCATAATCATGTGTTTTAACTAGCACACATGTTCGCCTCCTATCCAAATATAACTAACTCTCTGCTGCCAGATATTTAGGATTCTTAACCAGAAGATACAAGGAGTTGAAAAACAGGGCGAGGGGACTATCGCTGGAATATCTTTGGAAAATAGAGGCAGATCAATGCAAATTTTACAAGTTATGGACCATAAGAATGTATTATAAACTTGTTGTGATTTTGGCAAAGACATGAGGTTGTCATTTGAGAGATTAACTCAATATTGACTCATTATTTTTCTGTCTTCTCTTTTCAGCTAAATTCTGTCCAACAGTTAAAAAATCAGTGGAGGAACAGGGTAAATGAACTGAAAACACTAAATACATCAACTAAAATAGCTTTGGTGAGTATTGGAGAGTTTACTATGGGAAGTGACTTACCTATTGCTTTTTTGAAGAGAATCTTACTTTCTTTGGAAAGCAAAGTTAAGCTCAGCTGGTGTGGCTTGGTGGTTCAGCATCAACATATGAACCAGTAGGTCGTGATTTGATTCCTGGACAAGGCATATGCTCAGGTCACAGGCTTGATCCCCAGTAGCAGGTGTGCAAGAGGCAGCTGATCACTGACTCTTATCATTGATGTTTCTGTCTCTTTCTCTGACTCCCTTCCTCTGAAATAAATCAAAATATGTTTTAAAAAACACAAATTACAATACATACATTCTCAAGAACTGTATCATTATTTAGAGGCAAGGCCCTGAAATTGGTTTCTCTCCGTTCTTAAGTCAGAAAAGCACATGAAGTCATGCTTTTTAAAAATTGTTTTTAGAGTGAATTTTAACTTGGTAGTACTAATTTTAAAATGAAAAATTTACATTTATTCAAATATTTCAGGTTATCACCAATTAAAAATAAATTGCTCTGAAAAATGACATGAATGTTGAATGTACATTGTTTATTCATCTACCTGTTAATGAATATGACACTTAAGAGAGAGAAGCTAGAAAAAAAAAAGGACATACTAATAATTCCATTTATCTGAAACTAAAAAAGACAGACCTGTCTATAGTGATAGAAAGCAGATGAGTGGTTTCTTGGGGACAGGAATTGGGAGCGGGTTGACTGGAAAAGGATATTGGGAACTGTTAGAGGTGATAGAAATGTTCTAAATCTTGATAATGGAGGTAATTATAAGTTTGTCAAGACTCATTGAAATGTGTATATTTTATAAATATATCGATGTAAAATGTATGCATTTTATTGTATGTAAACTATACCTCAACAGAGTTTAATTTTTAAATATGCTATTGGGGCTTCCAAATGAGAGACATCATATCTGTTTGAGTTGGTTAGGAAAGGCTTTTGGGGAGGGGGTAAGTGAAAAGTTTCCTAAAAGATAAAGATTTCAATAAGCAGAGATGAAGACATTTCTAGAGCAGGAAGTAGCAAGAGCATAAAGTATTTGCAGGCAATAGGAAATGTTTAATAAATTTTAGTGGTAAGTTTCAGTAGTGTCATTGTGAATCAACTTCAGTTCAAGTGTTGGAGTGAATAAAATGGGAACCTCTGAAGGTCCTTACCTAATATCTAGGTTTCTTGATAATGCAGATCAGCCTATAGACACTGAAATATATTATTAAAATTTTTTTCTGATTTTGTGTTCATTTGAAAATTTAGAAAATATTTAAAAGCAAGAATAAAATTAAAACCATAACTCATTAACCAAATACTCTTAATCTTTGAGCTTGGCTTACTTTCTTTTTCATGTGTATTCATATTATGGGTATTTTTCTATGTTAAACATTTAACTTCACATTTTTAAGTGCATATTTTAAACATTGAATTTGGCTCTAAAGTTTATAGAAAAAGTACTTGAAAATTATTTATCAAGTACTTTATTATTTGCCTGTTTTTACAGCTCTCCGATATAAAGGATGGAATAAATCAAGCAGAACCTACATTTGGATT
>PVJN01045973.1:0-16646 GCA_004026805.1 Lasiurus borealis
GCCAGGCTCCCACCAGCGTGAGGAGTCGAGAGTGGCTCAGGGGCCACCATCTGGCTGGAAGGTCGGCGTCTTTTCCTTCTAACACAGCAGGAGTGGAATGGAGGAGTTGTTGGGAGAGCAGGAATAAAGAGCAGGAATAAGAAAGTAGGTCGCCAGGAAGTCAGGGAAATAAACAAAGGGTTCCTGTAAGGGGGAGGCTCGCTTTGATGATGGGGTGGGAATGGGAAGGACTGACTCTGGGAAGAGTGACAGGCTTTCTGTGACATCCTCAGCCCACCGCAGGCTGACACAGTTAGAGTCTTAGAACAGCACAGATGGACAGGGGAACGGGGCCAGGAGTCACCCGCCAGCCTCACCAACCCCGCTCCCTGCCGGAAACATGCCTGTGCCACGGTGGGCTCCAGCGAGTACACTCAACTTGTCACGGGGACACACTGACACCCACCTTTGCATAGGCTAATTCCTCTGCCTAGATTACTTGGCTGGTGTGGCTGAGTGGTTGAATGTTGACCAAATCAGGAGGTCCTGGTTGGATTCCCGGTCAGGGCACATTCCTGGGTTGGGGGATTGATCCCCAGTACAGGGGTGCAGGAGGCAATCTAGTGATATTCCCTCCCATCGTTGATGTTTCTATCTCTCTCTCCCTTTCTCTTTCTGAAATCAATAAAAACATTAAAAAAAAATAGTTGACTCAGCCAGAGAAACCACGACAGTGGCATAGGTGAACACCTAAACTGCAGCTTCTCACAACAATTTCAAAACTATAGCTAAAAGACAGAACGGACATCATCCAGAACCACAGGAAAGCTGGCTGAGTGGAAATTCTACAACTAGAAGGAAGAAGAGGGGCTCATGGAGACGCAAAGGAACTGCAAAAAGTTGAGGTACAGAGACACACATGTGGAGAGGATAGGCGGCAGAGTGCCTGGCTAGCTTTCTCTAGCAGGAGGGAGATGGAAACTCCCGACTGCACTGAATCCCAATTCCAACTGCACTGAACCCCAATTCCAAGCGAGATTCATATGGGGGAAGTCTGGATTGTCGGGAAAAGGGAGAAGTGCACAGAAACTCAGGGGAGCTGCTAAAGGCAGAGGTCTGGAGGTGCGTATGAGTGCATGCAGAGAGGACTGACTACTGATTATACCACTGGCTTTCTCTAGCAGGAGGAAGATAGAACCTTCTGACTGTGCTGAACTACAGTTCTGACTGCACTGAACCCCAGTTTCGGGCGAGACCCTGGGAACCCAGACTTATACGGGTCCCCAGAGTGCACGGAAATTCAGGGGAGTCAAAGGCAGAGGTCTGCAGGTGTGCACACGTGTGCATGCAGAGAGGGCTGCAGTGATTACTGAGGGACACTGAGACCCAGGGGCCTCATAGGGCAGGGCTGATGGGAAGCTAAGGCTATCTGCTCAGTTCTGAGACTCTGCCCCATCCAAGCTGAGCATGGTGGCTTTTACAATTTTGCAAGTCTTGTCCCATAAGGCTGACTCCAGCACAGAAGTTCTCCTGGCATAGACACAGCTGATCTTCACAGTCAATTGGCCTGGAGGTCAATTCCTCCCAGTGATACCAACAATAATCAAGACTTAACTACAACAAGGCTGTACACACAGTCCACAAAAGTGTGCACCAAGAGTGTCCACCTCAGGTAACTGGGGAGGTGGAACTACTAGGCCATATAGGACAACTAGCACACAAAGCTACTCTACCAACTCAGGTAAGCAGCGAAAATGTAGAGACAAAGAGACTGCAAATGAAAGAAATGGAAGAAAACAAATGATTGGATATAGAGTTCAAAACCACGGTTATTAGGTTTTCAAGAATTTCCTAGAAAAGGTTGATAAATTAAGCAAGACCCTTGAGGATATGAAAAAGGACCAACTAGAAATTAAACATATACTGACTGAAATAAAAAATATTATACAGAGACCTAACAGCAGACTAGAGGAACACAAGAATCAAGTCAAAGATTTGAAATACAAAGAAGCAAAAAACACTCCACTGGAAAAGCAAAAAGAAAAAAGAATCCAAAAAATTGAAGATAGTGTAAGGAGCCTCTGGGGTAACTTCAAGCGTACCAACATCAGAATTATGAGGGTGCCAGAAGAGAGAGAGCAAGATACTGAAAACCTATTTGAAGAAATAATGACCGAAAACTTCCCCCACCTGGTGAAATAAATAGACTAACAAGTCCAGGAAGTGCAGAGAACCCCAAACAAAAGGAATACAAAGAGGACCACACCAAGACACATCATAATTAAAATACCGAGAGCAAAAGACAAAGAGAGAATATTAAAGCAGCAAGAGAAAAACATTTAATTACTTACAAGGGAGCACCCATATGATTGTCAGCTGATTTTTCAACAGAAATACGCGAGTCAGATGGGATTGGCAAGAAATATTCAAAGTGATAAATAGCAAGAACCTACAACCAAGATTACTCTACCCAGCAAAGCTATCATTCAGAATTGAAGAGCAGATAAAGAGCTTCACAGATAAGAAAAAACTAAAGGAGTTCATCAACACCATACCAGTATTACATGAAATGCTGAAAGGTACTCTTTAAGAAGAGGAAGAAGAAAAAGGTAAAGATAAAAATTATGAACAACAAATACATATCTATCAACAAGTGAATCTAAAAATCAACTGAATTAAAAATCTGATGAACAGAATAAACTGGTGAATATAATAGAATCAGGGGCATAGAAAGGGAGTGGACTGACAATTCTCAGGGGTAAAGGGGTGAGGGGGGTGTGCAGGGAGAGACTGGACAAAATTGTACACTTATGGATGAGGACAATGGGATGGAGGTAAGGTCAGAAGGTGGGGAGGAAACCGGGTAGAGGAGAGCTATGGGGGGAAAAAAGAGGAACAATTATAATAATCTGAACAATAAATATTTATTAAATTAAAAAAACAGTTGGCTCACTTCTCCATTATCCACAGCAGAATTATCTATTGCATTTCTTTTTTTCTATTTATTTACTTATTTATTGCATTTTTTAAAAATTGTGATATAATACACATAAAATTTATCATCATAATTATTTTAAGTGCACAGTTCACTGGTATTAAGTACATTCATCTTGTTTTGCAACCATCACCGCCATCCATCTACAGAACTGTCATCTTGTAAAGTGGAAACTCTGATCCCCATTAAAGGATAATGCTCCCCCAACCCCCAGCTTCTGGCAATCACTGTTCTGTTTCCTGTCTCCAAATCTGACTGCTCGAGGGATCACATCTAAGTGGGATCACACAGTATTTGTCCTTTTATGACTGTCTTCTTTCACTGAGCATGTCTTCAAGGCTCATTCCCTTTGTACAATGGATCAGAATTTCCTTCCTTTTGAAGGCTGAATAACATTCTATTGTATGTATGTACCACGCGTCATCCGTCCACCTGTTGGTGGGCATTTGGGTTCCTTCCATATTTAGCTATTGTGAGTAATGCTGCTATGACCATGGGTGTACAACTGTGTTACATTTGCAGCAAATCTTACCTCGGAGTTTGTTGACATCCTACATACACCCTTTGCTTCAGCACAGGCGGCCAAGTGTTGATACCTGGTTATACATATACTTCCACACCCTCTTTAACCAAGCAGTCTAAGAGGGGGCAAGCTGGATGGCCTTAAAGAGAAGCCCCTAAACTTGCTGCTCCAATCTAACCCTAACAGAAAGCCCCCCACCTTGCAAAGCTTGTAGGCTCCTTTTCCCTAAGAGGTCCGCTGAGTGGTCCTCCTTGCCCTCATCCCGCACTGCAATAAGGTTGTTTACCTGCTTGTCTTCCCTAGCATCCTACAGAGACCCTTCTTATTCTTTTTAGATCCCCAATGCCCACTGGAGCACCCAATATGGCAGTCATGCCCCCTTCACTGTAAGTAAATGAATGAATAACGCTAAGAAGGGGAAACAGTGCTTTCCTAGATATAACTGGTTTCCACCTTATCTCAAGACCTCAGATCTGCTTGGCTTTGCATGGTGGTCAGAGCAGCTTGTCCCAGGGAGTCGAGGTCAGTGTGACCTGCCAGCTTTTTTCCCATGTCAGGCAGAGCTGCAAGGGTGGGGCGGAGGTGGGGGAGGATGCAAACTAATGTGTAGAAATCAAGTGAGCAATTGCTTGGGGGTGGTGCAAGCGAAGAGGGTAGAGAGGGGGAAAGGACAAAACACGAATGGGCATGAGAAAACTCTTGGAGGTGATGGCTATATTTACCATCTAGACTATAATGATGATTCTCAGATGTATACATATGCCAAGACTTATCAAATTGTTCACTTTAAATATGGGCAATGTGTTGTGTACTAATTATACTTCATTAAGGTTATAAGAAGACTTTTATTATAATAAAAAAGAAAGTAATTGCTGTATATAGTAAAAATAATACTAGCACATCAAATCCAGCATATATATATATATATATATATACACACATATATATATATATATATATATATATATATATATATATATATATTCATGTTTTTTTAAAAAATAAAGACTAAGTAGTAAGCCTTACTTGACCTAAAGAGTATCCTACGAATATATTTTAATTAATATTATAAAATCTAGGTGTGTGATTCAACACATTAACAGATTGGAATAGAACAACCATATGATCATCTCAGTACATGCAAAAGAAATCATTCAATAAAAACTTTAATAGACCAGAAATGTAAAGGAACTTTCTCATCTTAGAACCTCAAAATGTTCAGACCTAATGTAGAAATATTACAAGCTTCCCTTTAAAGTCAGAAACAATACAAAGATGGTCCCTATCACTACTTTATATATCTATCTGACATCATCCAGGTGTTTCCAGCCAATGAGATAAGACAAGAAAAATGAATGAGAAGATAAGTTTGAAAGAGAACAAGGAAATGTTTTCCACACAGCAAATTCTTAAAAACTCTACCAAGTAAAGCAATTTGAACTATTAAGAGACTTTTCAAAAGTTGATGATTTGAGCAGAAATTGCATGTTGAGCCAGAATCAGACAACCATGGCTAGAATGGACTCTAAGAAATAATCTAATTAATTCCCCTGCCACTTAGCAACATAATAATAGTAATAACTACTATCTATTAAGTGTCTGCTGTGGCCAAAATTCTACACTTACTATTTTTAATTGAATTACATTTTATGAACCACAGTGTCGTCTGCCTACAATTTAAAAAAGCAGTATGAAATATATGTAGAAGACATAGTATTTATTAAACTTATTCATCGTACCTGGAGCCTATGCAAATAGGCAGGTGTTAACATAATCCCATCACCTATAGTTAGTTGTCTGCAGCTAACAGGTTGGGATGCACCACCACAGAGGTGTTTAACCTTTGCAGTGAGGTAGGCCAAGGATTGCTCTCTGGAATATCTTTTTCTATCTGAGAGTGTGTCTTCTTTCCTTGCGAGGAAACAAGAGTTTTCCTCAGACCTAGGCGAATCACAACACTTATCTCTTGGATAAGGTATATGGTGGGGAGCACATGCATTAGCTGGGGAAAGGCACAGTCTTTAGGTCGCAGATATTGTTTTCCATGTTCACAACAATTTTACGAGGCAGGTACTGTTATTATCTACCCGTTACAGGCCAGGAAACTGGGGAACAGAGAAGGAGAGGTCAACCGAAGAATGGAGCCCAGAGTTAATCCTGGTCTGTTTGAGCCTATCCGCCAAGCTCTGTGCATCCTGCGAGGCTGCCTCACTACAAAAAGAGGAAGAGTTACCTTGTTTTTTTTAAGGATCTTCAGATTTCCATACTAAAGACAACCGTCAGGCAGATAATACAACGCTGTAGATAACAAAGCTTAGTGGCTATTGAATCCGACAGGATTTGAATCCCTGCTCTGCTGTTTCTACCTACTCAATTTTAGCCAACCTGGGCCCACAAAGACCAAAGCTGAGTTACAAGATAAAGAGTACTAGATTATAAGCTAAGGCATCAAAGACATATGCACGAGTCCAGGCTGATAGAGAAAAGTGATTGGAAAAAGAAATCTAGGTGAGGGAGAAGAAACAAAATCCCAGACAGAATAACTCCAGGTAATTTGTATGGATTGGTTCTCTGCTACCAGAGAGTACAGGTCGTTACACATTTTCTCTGGCTGCCGTCACAAAATGTTGCAGACTGGGCGGCTTAAGCAAGGCATTTATGTTATCCCATTCCTGGAGGTCGGAAGGGCAAGGTCAAGGTGTCAGCAGGTTTGGTTTCTGGTGAGACCTCCCATCTTGGCTTCCGATGGCTGCCTTCTCCCTGGGTCTCCATCGGGTCTTTTTTTGCTGTAGAAATTGCATGCATTTGATGTCCCAATTCCCTCCTCTTATAAGGTCACCAGTCATATGGGATCAGGGCCCACTCTAAAGGCCTTATTTTAACCTAATTTTCTCTTTAAAGACTTTGTCTCCAAATACGGTTCTATTCTGAGTTCCTGGGTTTCGGGCTTCACCATTTGGGGCGGGGTGGGGTGGGGGACACATTCAGCCCGGAACTGCTGTACCAGGTGACTTGTTTCCAGTGGCACAGGAGGAGAGAAACCTTTACAGAAGCAAACTGGCAAACCCTGCCTCGGCCTGGGGATCCAGGTCAACATCATCACGGTAAGTCACGCTGTCGTGCGTCCCCTGACATGAGGGTGAGAATGACACTTTACCTCTATGACCTTCATTCCCAAAACTACCACCCCTGTCTAACCAGGGTTAAAAACATCAGATAAACCCAGACCGAGGGGCCTTCTACAAAACCCGTGACCAGTCAGTACTGCTCACAACTGTCACGGCCACCAAAGACAAGGGAAGGCTGAGAAACCATTACAGCTCAGGGCGAGACCAGGGGCACATGAAGGCTAAGAACAACATTTGATCCTGAATGGCACCTTAGAACCCAAAAAAGGCATGTTGGGGGAGGGGGGAAAGGGATGATGAAATCCGATCAAGTCTGCCGTTCTGTTAATAGCAGCATGTCCAGGTTACTTCCTCGGTGGGACGACCATAGGAAGTAACCTAAGAAGGAACAGTGGGAGAGACGGAGTGTGTGGTACACAGCGACTCTGCCCTCTCTCTGCAACTATGCTGTATATCTAAAAAAATTCTAAAAAAAAACCTCCCCAAAATGCCGAAACCGGTTTGGCTCAGTGGATAGAGCATCGGTCTGGGGACTGAAAGGTCCCAGGTTCGATTCCAGTCAAGGGCATGTACATTGCTTGCAGGCACAACTCCAGTAGGGGGCGTGCAGGAGGCAGCTGATCGATGTCTCTCTCTCATTGATCTTTCTGGCTTTCTATTCCTTTCCCTTCCTCTCTGTGAAAAATCAATAAAATATATCTTTAAAAATAAAATAAAGTAAAATAAAAACCTGTTTGTGAAAAAATACTTTGCCCTCCTGGACTTACAGTCTGGTTGGGGAGGGGACAACCATAAATAAGTACATGAGGTACGTGATGGGATAGATGCTTGAAGGAAATAAACACCCTGAATAAAAAAAAGCAGGTGAGGGAAGGGGGAAAGGCAGGGCTGGTGCATAGTAGGTGCGCAGTAGATCCTGGCCAACCTTCTCTTTTATAGAGTTATGCATGTGGCAGCCCCACCTTGCAAGTGCTTTTGTTAACATGATGGCCAAATGAATTGCATTTGTTGAAAGTTTGCATCCCGGAGGGCAAGGAGAAGCAATTCGAAAGCTCCGTGGTCAAAGAGGAAGCCAGATGAAAAGACTGGCCACGGAGAAGCCACCAAAACGAGAAAACAGAACTTAGCAGAGCACCTAAGACTGCAGGCTGCCTGTCTCATTAAAAGCTCCCGGGAAACAGGCTCAGAGGAGCCCATTCCATGAGCTCAGAAGCCCAAGGTCTGATGGAGTTTTAACATTCTTGTGATTAGAGAGAAATAATAATTTTTTTAAAAAGCAACATGTATGTATGGAGCCCCTTTGCCCTGCAGGCTGGGCATCGTAATCCTTAGAATAACCCTGTAAAAGAAGATTCAATTATACCCATTTTACAGGCAGAAAAACCGAGGCTCAGAGCGCTGCTGAAACTTGACCAGAGTCACAGCCCGTAGCATTGGTGCCACCGAAGTCCCCCGGAGCCCGAGGCGAGGCCAGCCCATTGGATCTGCTCTTAGCAGCCACGGAGGCCCCGCGCCTCACACTCCCCCTGAAATAGGTTGGCCGGGCGCCCCCGCCCCACCCCGCGCCAGCACATGCCAACGCACCAGAAAGGCCCCATTGATGTGGTCCCACAGGAGGCCCGTGTTGAAAGCAAACACACACAGGGCCGATGCCGGTGACTCACAACTCCTAACCCTCCTCCTCGCCGGTTGCATAAACTTTTCCAGCGCATTGAAGTCCCGCAGAAACAGCGCTCCGTGGGAAGATATCAAGGAAAACGCTCCCGAAGCCAAGCAGCGGGCCCGACTCCGAGTCCTCGGCCCCTTTTTGAGGTTTCTCTCTTTTTTCCCCCCTCAGCAATTCCTTTCAAACCATTTTTTCCTCTCTCTCTCTCTCCTCACCACTGACCTTGCTGGAGTGGCGAGTACGTCTCCCCTGCACCAGCGCTGCTGCACATGTTTTTGTTCTGTGTTCCACTGGCTGCGCTCTTTGAGCTCGGCTGTGATGTCGGTACAGCGGGCCTGTCTGATCTGCCCGGCCCTTGCCTGCACATCCTCTCCCCGGGTATCAAAAATGAGGGCAGTGAGGCCTGGAGGGCCCCTCATTAGAGGGAGGCGGCTCCGCTCTCCCCCAGCCGCAAGCGGAGAGGGCAGAGCCGACTCCACCAGTGACCAGGGTTGAAAAGAAAGCTCTGGAGGTGAGAGAGAGAGACACACAGACTGGCAGTCAGAAGCAGAAGGTTAAAAAAGACAAGACAAGCAAAAGAGAGAGGAGAGAGAGAGAGGGAGAGAGAGAAACCCCACAAAAGCCTGCTTTCTCACTGCCCAAGTGGCTCCCTGTCAGGACCCGAGGCTTTTCTGTGATGAGTAGGATGAGTAAGATGCTGCCACACCATCTTCCGAGGGCCACACTCCGGTTCGCTCCCGGGGTTCTCGGCCAAACTCCACCCTCCGCTCTGGGGGTGCGGGATGTGTTTCATCCCAGCAGACTCTGCCCTGGTGATCGGAGCGTCGATGGGGGCCAGCTCCAACTGGAGCGGAGTCCAGGAGCTCTGCTGGGATGCCCATGAGTCAGCCTCCTTGGAGAGAGGAGGGTGGGAGAGGGGCCCTGGAGGGCTGCCCAGGATGGGTCCAGGCGGTGCAGAGCGCCGGGCAGAGAGCTGTGGTGGTCGGTCGGTGGGAGCGCTGGGTCTCCACCAGCTCCTGGGGGGCTGGCTTCCTACAAGGGGCGCTGCTGATTCTCGAGAGCGTAAGCAGTGCTGGCGTTGGGCATCAGAGGACCTGGCTTTGAGCCTGGCTGACCCAGGGTGACCTTGAGCAAGCTGTCCCGACTCCCTGAGCTTTATTTCCTTTTCTGCAGGATGGGGACAATGCCTTGTCTTCAATTCAGCATCGAACACATGCTTTCTTGAGCACCTACTATGTGCTGGCTGCTGGAGGTAGAAAGATATCAAGAGGACCAGGTGCCCACCTGCAAAGACCACTCACTCTGCTGGGGAAGGCAGATCCATGAACTGATCCTTAAAATCCAGTTCGGTGAGGGCGGTGAGAGAAGTATGTATGGAGTGAGGGAATGACATGGGAAAGCGAGGTTTATTTCTTCCGAGGGACTGTGATCTTGAAAGATAGCTTAGGAGTTTGATAGGCAGATGGGAGAGAAAGAGAAACTGGCATCCTAGACTGAGGAGGCAGTTGGTGGCAAAGACTACACCCCAAACTTGCATAATCTCTTTGGAATTGGATTAAGGTGATACCATATTGCGCATGTTCCAGGCACTGGGAGAAGCAGATGCAAAGTCTCTTCGGAAGATGAGCATGCAAACATGCAACAAAAGAAGTTTACCTAACTACATGAACACAAGGTCGATTTTAAGAGAAACAGAGCATACCTAGAGATAAACAGTTTAAAATACTAGTTTCACTTCAGAAACAAGTCATATAGTAATTCAAAATTTTCATGCAACAAACAAGTTAACTTCAAAATACATAGAGCAACAATATTCAGAATGACAAGAAAAAAATAGGTAAGTCTATAGTCATTAGGAGATTTTTACTATATCTCTAAAGTTTACAATAAAATGACAAATAATAATAAGGATATAATAGATTTGAATGACATGAATAGCAAGTTTGAGTTAAGTAGATATATATATATATAAAATGTTGGAATCAACTAATTACACATTCTTTTCAAGCATTCCGGATAAAAGGGATTTATGTGCTGGGTCATAAAACAAGTCTCAATAAATTTCAAGGTATTGAAATCATACATAAATTATCTGGCCGTAATGCAATTAAGCTAGAAATCAAGAACAAAACGGTAAGTAGAAAAATAGCCCTATGTTTGTAAATTAAACAAAATGTACTTCTTAATACCCCAGAGATAAAAAGGATTCATCACAATGGAAGTAAGAACATGTTTTTAACCGAATTATAATGAAATGTAATATAAAACTTGTGTAATGCAGCTAAAGTGATGCTTAGAGGGAGCTATGTAGCTTTAGTTTTACACAGTAGAAAAAAAAAGAAAGCTTGAAAATCTGTGATTTAAGTGCCAAACATAAGAAGTTAGAAAAAGAACAGTAAATTACACCCTCAAAATAGAAGGTAGTGAGAAATAAAACATAGTTTTCTATTAATGAAATAGAAAACAAACGTAAAACAGATTCAATAAAGCCAAAAACTGGTTCTTTAAAATGACTAATATACTAGTATTTCCCTTGTCAAGTTAATCAAATAAAAAAGAAAAAGCACAAATAACCAGTGCCAGGAATCAAATTTAAAAGAGAACACCACTATAAATCCTAAATGTATAACAAAAGAAGATATTATAAAAAAAGTATGTGCCAGTAAATTTAAATGAAATGAATAAAATTTTAGAAAAAATCTAATTTATCAAAACTGACATGAGAAGAATTGAGAAATGTAAATAGTCCTAAATCTACTTTTTAAAAAATTTACTCTGTGATTAAAAAGTTTTCCCGAAGGAAAGACCCAGGTTCAGATGGCTTCACTAGCAAGTTCTTCAAACATTTAAGGGAGGATTGAATAACCAGTTTGATATCAACCCTTCAGTAAATAGAAAAGATGAGATGCTTTCCAACTCAGTTTATAAAGACAGCATAACCGTGACACAAAAGCCTGACAAAGTCTCTACAAGAAAGAAAAACTACAGGTACATGTATACAAAGGTGCAAATCCTAAATACAAGGTTAACAAGTCAAAAAGGATAATATATCACAACCAAGTTGAGCCTATTTTAGTAGTGTAAGGTTCATTTAATATTAGAAAATTCATCACTGTAATTCACAATACTAGCCGAACAAATAAGAAAAACACTTATTGTCTCAGTAGATGCAGAAAATGTATTGATAAACTTTTGCAACCATTTATAGTTTAAAAAAATGAGTCTTCATAAACTTGGAATTAAAAAAAAAACTTTCTAACCTGATAAGAGGTATTTACAAAAATCAAAATAAAACACAAAAATACTCTATAATTAAAAGAAATATATTACATTTCATGGTGAAATGTTAAAATGACCCCTGCAGATCAAAAAAGAGACTTGGATTCCAGTACTAGCACTTCTATTCAACATTATAGTGGAAGACCTCACCTGTGCAATAAGGCAAGAAAAAGAAATAACAGTATGAGGATTGTTATTCAGACAACAGAATTATGTAGAAAAGTTCTAAAAATTATTGATAAACTGAAATAAATAAGAGAATTTAGAAAATTCTTTGAGTATATAAATTCAATACACAAAATCAATTCTATTTCGCTATATGAACATCTAACAATTAAAAAATTAAAAAAAAACTGCATTGATTATGGCATGCAATCACTCCATATTTAGGTAGGACTAGAACTAGTGAAGGTTTTGAAGGTTCCTATTAGATTATCGAGGGAAGTAGAAGAGGACTTAATACATGGAAAACATATATATTCATATATTGAAAAGGCCAATATTATAAAAATGTCAACTCTCCCAAAACTGACGGCTAGATTCAATTTACTAGTAATCCCAAGCAAAAGTCTCAATAGATGTTTTGTGTGTATGGATGTATTGACAAGATGATCTTAAAATGTATATAGACATGCAAATAATCAGGAATAGTCAAGACAATCTTGAGAAAAAGAGAAAGTGTAAACATTTGCTCTACCTAATATGGATATTAATTGCTATACTTAAGATATTGTGGTAGTGGGGAGATATTAGATAACTAGACCAAAATAACAAAAAAGAGCTGAGAAACAGAAACAAAGACCTACATATATGGAAACTTGATTTATTACACAGGTGGCACACAGAACAATGCAGAAAGGATGATCTTCTTGATAAACAGCACTGGGTCAGCTAGACATAGGTATAGAACAAAATTAATTTTAATCTTTCTTCGTACCATATTCAAAAATCAACTCTGTGATGTTGGGCTTCTACCTGACATCACATAAAAACGTTAAGACCCCAAAACTAGAAACTTTCTAGAAGAAAACAGAGGAAAAGCTTCATGACTTGGGATTTGGTAATGATTCCTTGGATAAGACACCAAAAGCACCAGCGACCGAACAAAAGCAGATCCGTGAGACTACATCCAACTCAAAAACCTCTGTGCAGCAAAGGAAGCAATCAGCAGCGCGGAAAGGCAGTGGGAGAACACATTTGCAAATCACATCTCTGATGATGGGTTCACTTCCAGAATAGCAGAGGACTCCTACAACTCAACAGCAAAAAGAACAAATAACTCAATTTCTAAAGGCCTTGAACAGATATTTCTCCCAAGATAAAATAAATGGCCAACAAACATACGAAAAGATGCTCAACACCACTAATCATTAGAGAAATGTAAGTCAAAATGATAGGGAGTCATCATCTCTCACCCATTAGGATGGTTACTGTAAAACAACAACCACAACAAAAAGACACACAGAAAAACAAAATCAAAAAGCCCCAGGAAATAGGTGTTGTCAGAAAGAGGGGAAATTTGAATTCTTGCACCCTGCTGGTGGCGATGTAAAACGATGCAGTTACTATGGAAAACAGTATGGTGAGTCCTCCAAAAATTAAAAATAGAATTACCAGCTGATGCAGCAATCCTTCTTCCGGGTACATACCCCAAAGAGTTCAAAAGCATAATCTCAGAGAGACACTCGGGTTCTCATGTTCACAATAGCCAGGAGATGAAAGTGACCCGTGTCCACCAAGGAATGAACAGATAAACAAAACGTGGCATGGTATACACATACAATGGAATATTATTCAGCCTTAAGAAAGAAGGAAATCCTGTCACGTGCTACCACATGGAAGATTAAAAAACTATTTTTGGCACCCAGATGGACGAGTGAAGGCCCCAGCTAGCTAAGCAACTCTTTTATAGTCTTTGACACCTCAAGGGGCAAACCCCCAACACACACACACACACCTGGGGTGGTGGGTCACACAGGGTTCACTCAAGCTGTGCCCAGTCCCCTCCTCTCCTGCCCCCACCTCACATGCCTCTTCCAGGAACCAAGATGACATGAAAGTGGGGAGGGGGGCTGGCCCAGGTGGTTGGGGGGAGGACTCAGGAGAGAAAGGAACAGACCTTTCCTTCAAAGGGGGTGTCTCTCCCCTTTGCAATGAAGAAGTCTTTTCCTGTGACTCACCCCCAAAGTGATAAGGCCTCTCTGAAGGGGCGGTCCCCAGTTGTACTCCGTATTTGAAGATGACCCCCCAGTGCTCCGAGGGCTTCCGGGGATCCCCAGCCCTGGGGGATATTTGAATTGTCTGGTGAGGCTGAGTGGCAGCAGTGGGAGCCCTGGGGGGCGGGAGGGACAGAGGAGAGGAGGGAGGGAGAGACTGACAGCTCCAGTCTGAGGTTGAGCAAAAGCAGAAATGAGCCAGGGGGCTAGAGAACCCCCCGCAGTCCACACCTGCCCGCCGAAGGCCCTGGCAGCTGATCCCAAGGCCCTGGGGAGGCCGAGATCCAGCAGCTGCTGGCCCTGCCCCTCCCACAGTCAGGGACGGGACCTGTCCCCACGGCCCCCTGACCTCCAGAGCAGCCAGGCCTGTGCCCGGCCTCCAGCATCCCCCTCTCCTTAGGAAAGAGGAAACCACGGGAGGCGCCTCACCCTGCAGGCCCTGCCACTGGGGCTCCACGTGGGTGCTGGTTAGCAAGGTGGCTCCCGGGGCGACCCCAGGCCTGGGGGGCCAGATCCCCGGGGATTGGGGTACTCAGTGATGCTGAGCAACAAATAACCAGTAACTCCCCTGCCCCTTTCTAGAAAGGATGACCCCGCTCTGGAGGGGAGTAATGGAAAGTGGCATTTATCACGGGACAAACATTTTCTCTTTGAGCAAATGCCTCAGTTCCCATAGCTGCTGGAGAGAGTCTTATGATGACGAGCGTGGCCATGTTGGAGACAAAGGAAATTCATCGGGGCCTGTGCAGGGGGAGGTTTACAGAGGGGTAAACCGAGGCACGGCGAGGTTGTGAGGTTCGACAAAGCGACACAGGTAGAAGGCTGCAGCTGGGGTCTCCTCAGAGCCCAGCAGGTCGCTTTGTGCCTGGATAACCGTTTAGCAGCCTGGCCTTGTGCAATGATGCAGGAGGTGATCTCAGCTCTGTCCGGGCATGGCCGTGCGCCCTATTCTCAGCTCGGGACAAGGAGAGAGAACTCTGGGTGGAGACTCTCCCACCCGCACCCTGTCTGAGCCGCAGCCAGGAAAAGCCCACCGGCGGCCTCCCGCCCCTGCCCCGGTAGGCTTCGCAGAGGAAGCAGACAGCCTCCTGCACACCCCGATACGGCAGGTGTGGCTCCAGCGCCTCTGTCCGCCTCCCTCCTCCGGGGCCAGGACAAAAGTTGTCGCTCTGAGCCTGACATCACAGCCCCAAGGCTCTCACCCCTGCCAGCCCCGCCCATGACTCCCAACCTTTGCTGGCCTGGGCCCTGGCTTTCTGCTCAGCCTGGCGTGACTTATCACTGCCAAACAGACAGAGAAGCCAGCGTCCACTGGGGACAACCGTCTCCCTGGAGAATCCACACAACGCTGTGGCCACGATCGAGGCCTGGCCTCCCCAGTCTTGGTGTGCTTGGCGAGGCCGGGACTCCAAGAACATCTGCACGCCTGTCAGGGCGGGTGGGCAAGGAACCCGGAGGAGCTGGCCTGTCCCCAAAGCCGCAAAAGCCCTGCCCACACCGCCAGACACCGCTCCGTCCGGGGGTGCGGGAGCTGTTTTGAAAGTTTACATGTAACGGAGCGGAGCACCCCCGGCCTGTGGATCTCCGGCTTCGTGTCTCTGAAGCCAACACTACAAAGGGCTCTGATGTTCCTTCTTGCAGACTTTCCACCCCACCCTCTCGCCCCCCATGATACAGACTATTTTTTTTTTACGGCCCCCGCTTCCCAGTGAATCTCCTCCATCTCCCCTTCTCGCTGGAGCCGCAGCCCCCCATTACGGTGGTGTGAGAAAAGCTAATTAAACCGCAGCGGCGCGGCGGGGGGCGGGGAGGGCCCCGCGGAGCGCACAGATGATTGATTTGCACTGTCACGCGGCGCTGCTGGGTGTCATAACTTAGTGACAAATCAGGGATTACAGTGGCCCAGAGTAACTCCCTGCCTTTGTTGCTCGGCAGACATCAAAGCGGCCGCGCACATTAGTGTTTTTAATAAGCAGTTAAGGCGGGAGCAGCTTCCAGTTCGGAATTAGCTTGTGTACCACCACCGGAGGTGTTGTGGGGTAGGGGGAAGGGAGGGGAGAAAAAAAAAACACACCCCAAAATTATCCGTTAGATAAAAAAGTAAAAGGAAAGAGAAAAGGAAACGGAGCCGTGCGGCGGGAACAGTTCTTTGTGGGGTTTCGGAGATTTCGCATTATTTGTCTGAGCCGCACGGCGGCCTGCTGGGCGCGGCGCGCGAGCTGGAAATTGGGTTTTCGGGTGGGAGGGCGGCATGACTGTAAATGCTCTAGGTTTTTGGGGGGCTTCCTAGCAAGCATTTCATTGTAATCAGTGCAGGAGGAGGCTGGGGAGGAAAGGGGGGCGTGTCATGGCGATTGAGGATGAACATCCTGCTCCCCGACAATTAGTATCATAAAATGGGGCCACTCACCTTATCTTGAAAGTACACCTCTCCCTGAGCACAGCTGCCGGTGGATGCTGCTGTTTTTTTTTTTTTTTTTCTCCTGGGATATTTACCTTCCACAACAGAGCAGAGGCCTGAAAATGAGGGCAGGGTGGGAGGCTGTAATTCGTTCTTGATCTCATGCCCCTGTAGCGGTGGCTGCAATGCCCTTGGTTCCTCCAGGGGAGGGCCCTGTGGGGCCAGAGCCTCCAGGAGTCAGATGGCCACTGCACTCTGTGGAGTGACAGTCCACCCTCGGGACTATAGCAGGTGGAGCCCCTAGACAGGGGGGGAACTCTGCCCTAATCACACATGGACTTCTTCTTCTCCTCCTCCTCCTCTTCTTTCTTCCTCTTCTTCTTCTCCTCCTCCTCCTCCTCCTCCTCCTCCTCCTCCTCCTTCCTCTTCTCCTCCTCCTCCTCCTCCTCCTCCTCCTCC
>PVJN01045974.1:0-16643 GCA_004026805.1 Lasiurus borealis
GGATTCATGGGTATATAATAGAGGTTCAGCACATGCTTAGTGAATAACTAAATGCTAAGTTCTGAAATACTTATCATGTAACTTCAAAATGACAACCCAGCTTTTCATAACCTGGAAAGACATTTTTTTTCCTATAAAAAATTAATCTGCCTTGGATCACTTTAGTTTGATGAGTGAAAAAAGTTGCCTTAATAGTTTCTCCCTCACCACAGGACTTTCATGAAATCCCCTAGACCAGCCCTCTGGCTAGAAAAACATCCCTTTCCTTCCCCCACCCCAAGACCCAGGCTTTTCTTACAGCCAATGACCCTCTGAGCCCTTATGTGCATTTTAACACACGCCCTGTGGACACAATGTCCTGCCTTTGCTGCCTCACCCAGTCAGGGAATGCTGCCATCTTTTGAAACCCCAGTTCTCCCTCCTCAGAAGCCTTTCCTGAGAAAAGCCCACACACTATGATCCCTGCTGACTTTCTGGGCTGCATAGTTCTGTAAGTCATTCATTATATTACAGGTAAACATGCTTAAGTCATAGAGATAGTTCATGTGCAGTCTTTTCTCACAAATAAATGGAGAGCCCCTTGTTCCCAAAGATGGTAACACCTGCTTCTCTGTCCCCAGGGATGTCTCCCAAAAGGCATTGCACATAGTTGGGCAATAAATACTTATTGGATGAGGGGAAGCTGGAAAACAGATCTGGACCTTTCAGGGATTCTCAAATAATAGACATTTACTTTGGGTATGCCTGGTTAACCAACATTCTGCCATCAAGCTGCCTCAGAAGTTGGACAGACAAGAAGCAATCCTGTCTCAACTTCAGATTAGAAAGGACTCTGCCACTAAACCAGTTAGTTAGTTGTTTTTGGCCGCAATTTCCCTACTTGAAAAATAGGGAGATTGCTACTTCTGGCTAAGATGAGATAGTAAGAGCATTTGTATTTACCCTCCTGTGTGAAACAACAACAAAAAGACAGACAATCTGAAGCACCAGCTTTTAAAACACTAGATATTAGGCAACAAAGACAGTGATCCCAGAAAGATGGAAAACAAACAAGATGAGCCCCAGGAATGCCCCAGCTTATTTTAACAGTTTTACTGAGATATAATTAACATACCAAACAATTCACCCATTTAAAGAATAGAATTCAATGATTTTTAGTGTATTCACAGAGGTGTTCTACCATCACCAATTTTAGAACATTTTTAATAGCTCATAAAGAAATCCCATACCCGTTAGCTACATATTCCCTATTCCCTCCAGCCCTAATTAAATAGTAATCTACTCTCTTTCTATAGGTGGCCCTGTTTTAGTCATTTCAAATAATTGGAATCATATTATATGTGATCTTTTGTAACTGGTTTCTTTCACTCAGGATAATGTTTTTGAATTTCATCCATATTGTAGCATGTATCATTAACGACTTTATTTATTTTTATGTCCAAATAATATCAATTGTGTGGAATTCCATTGTGTAGATGTACCATAGTTTTCTGATCCACTCATCTGCTGATGGGCACCTAGGCTGTTTCCAAATTGTAGCTATTATAAATTTTGCTGCTGTGAACATAGGGGTGCATAAATCCTTTCTGATTGGTGTTTCTACTTTCTCAGGATATAATCCTAAGAGTGGGATTGCTGGGTCAAATGGGAGTTCTATTTTTAGTTTTTGGAGGAAACTCCATACTGTTCTCCACAGTGGCTGCACCAGTCTGCATTCCCACCAGCAGTGCACGAGGGTTCCTTTTTCTCTGCAACCTCCCCAACACGTTTCCTTTGTTGATTTGTTGATGATAGCCATTCTGACAGGTGTGAGATGGTACCTCATTGTTGTTTTGGTTTGTATCTCTAGGATGATTAGTGACTTTGAGCATGTTTTCATATGTCTCTTGGCCTGCTTTCTGTCTTCTTTTGAAAAGTATTTATTTGGGTTTGTTACCCATTTTTAATTGGGTTGTTTATCTTCCTTTTGCTAAATTATATGAGTTCCCTGTTTTTGTTGGAGATTAAGCTCTTACCGGGGATAACATTGGCAAATATGTTTTCCCATGCAGTGTGCTTTCTTATTGTTTTGTTGATTTTTTCTTTTTTGCTGTGAAAAAAATTTTTATTTTTATGTAGTCCCATTTGTTTATTTTCTCTTCAGTTTCCATTGCCCTAGGAGCAGTATCAGTGAAAAAATTGCTTCTGCATATGTCTGAGATTTCCCTGCCTGTGGGTTCCTCTAGTATTTTTATGGGTTCCCTTCTTATGTTTAAGTCCTTTATCCATTTTGAGTTTATTTTTCTGTATGGTGTAAGTTGGTGGTCTAGTTTCATTTTTTGCATGTATCTGTTCAATTTTCCCAACACCATTTATTTGACTGTCTTGACTCCATCATATGTTCATGCCTCCTTTAATGGAGCTTCAGGTGGCTTGTGTTAATTTCTGGGTTCTCAAATATTAATGGAGCACAGTGGCTTGTGTTGCTTTCTGGGTTCTCAATTGTATTCCATTGATCTGTATGTCTGTTCTTGTGCCAGTATCAGGCTGTTTTGAGAACAATGGCTTTGTAATACAGCTTGATATCTGCTATTGAGATCCCACCTACTTTGCTCTTCTTTCTCAGGATTGTGGCAGCTATTAGGGGTCTTTTTAAATTCCAGATGAATGTTTTGGAAAGTGTATGGATGGTACAATATCCACAATAGATAAAAATCACATAGTCATATCAATTGATGTAGAAAAAGCATTTGACAAAATCCAACACCCTTTCTTGATAAAAACTCTCAGCAAGGTGGGAATAGAAGGATCATACCTCACCATCATAAAAGCCATATATGATAAACCCACAGCTAACATCATACTCAATGGGCAAAAACTAAAACCATTTCCCTTAAGAACAGGAACAAGACAGGGATGCCCACTCTCACCTCTCCTGTTCGACATAGTACTGGAAGTATTAGCCATAGCCATTAGACAAGAAGAAGAAATAAAAGGCATCCAAATTAGGGAGAAGCATCGCATGATCTCACTCATTTGTGGATAATAAAGAACATTATAAACTGATGAACAAAAGGATAGATACAGAGGCAGTAAAGCTTCAAACAGACTGTGAAATTACAGCAGGAAGATTAAAGTTAGGTGAGGTAGATAAGAGATCAATCAAAGGACTTGTATGCATGCATATAAGCATAACCAATGAACATAGACACTGTGGGGAGGTGGGGAATGCCTGGGAGGGAGGGGGGGGCAATGGGAGATATGTATAAAATTTTTAAAAAATTTAAAAAAAGATTTAATTAAAAAAAAGATATTCTGTAAAAAATAAAAAAAATAAAAAAAGGTATCCAAATTGGAAAAGAAGAAGTAAACCTGTCCTTATTCACAGATGACATGATATTGTACATAGAAAACCCTAAGACTTGATAAAAAAATATTAGAGTTCATAAATGAATTTGGCAATGTAGCAGGATACAAAATTAATGCCAAGAAAGTTATGACATTTCTATACAACAAGAATGAACTTATAGAAAGAGAGACTTAAAAAAGCAATCTCATTTACCATCACACCAAAAAAATTAAGATACCTAGGAATAAACTAAGGAGGTAAAAGAACTATTTGCGGAAAACTACAGGACACTGAAAAAAGAGATAGTGAAAGACATAAACAGTTGGAAGAACATATAGTGTTCATGGATTGGTAGAATCAGCATTATTAAAATTTTCATACTACCCAAAACAATCTAGAGATTCAATGCACTCCCCATTAAAATACCAATGGCATATTTTGCTGACCTGTATTGTCTTGATTATCATTGCTTTGTAGTGAATTTTGAAATTGAAAATATGAGTACCCCTACCTTGTTCTTTTTTAAAGATTGTTTTAGCTATTATGGGTAACTTGTAATTCCATAAATTTTAGAATCAGTTTGCTAATTTCTAAAGAGAAAGAAGTTGAAATTCTTATAGAGATTGTGTTAAATCCATGAATCAATTTGGGAAGCATTACCCTGTTTAAAATATTAAGTCTTCCAATCCATGAGAATGGGATGTATTCCCATTTATTTAGATCACAATTTTCTTTCAACAGTAGTTTTCAGAGTATAAGTTTTACACTCCTTTTAAGTTTATCCCTAAGTATTACTTTTGATGCTATTATAAATATAATTATTTTCTTAACCACATTTTGCATTTTCATTGTAGGGATATAGCTGGATATAGCTTTTCAATTGATTATTGTACATTGATCTTTATCTTGCAACCTTATTGAACTTTTGTTTGAAGTTATAATAGTTGTTTTTGGTTCTTTCTCTCTGGGTGCATATATGTGTGTGTTTTCCTTAAGATTTTCTACATATCAGATCATACCATCTGCAAATACGGATACTTTTAATTTTTCTTTTCAGCCTGGTACCTTTTTTTTTCTTGACTAATTGCTCTGGAAAGAACTCCAGTATATTGTTGAGATGCAGACATACTTGTTTTGCTTCTAAGCTTACGAGTAAAGCATATGTTCTTTCACAATTAAGTATGATGTTAGCCATGGGTTATTTGTAGATGTTCTTTGTCAAATTGAGGAAACTCCCTTCTATTTCTAGGTTGTCAAGTGTTTTTATCATGAAAGGGTGTTAGATTTTGTCACAAAAGAGAAAATTAATGAATGAGAGTAAATTTTTGTATCTATTGGAATGATCCTGTTATTTAATTTTTTTATTCAACTGCCATGATGTATTACACTAATTGATTTTTAGATGTGAAATCAACCTTATATTTCTAAGACAAATTCCACTACTCATGGTTCATAATTCTTTTTATATGTTGTTGAATTAAGTTAGCTAGTATTTTGTTTGAGGATTTTTGCATTCATATTTATAAGAGATAATGGTCTGTAGTTTCCTTGTGATGTCTTTGGTTTTTGTATCTGGGTAATACTGACCTCATAGAATGAATTGGAAAGTGTTCCATCCTCTTATATTTTTAGAAGAATTTCTGAAGTTAATAGTATTAGTTCTTTAAATGTTTATTAGAATTCAGTGGTGAACCATCTGGGCCTGATGTTTTCTTAGTGGGCAGTTTTTTCTTTTTAATTACTATTTAGTCACTTCATTTGTTACAGGTCTATTCATATTTTTCTTCTTTTAAAAATATATATTAATTTAAATTCTTTATTGTTTAATATATATTTCTATTGATTTCAGAAGGGAGAGAGAGATAGAAACATCAATGATAAGAGAGAACCATTGATAAGCTGTCTCCTGCACACTTCACACTGGGGATTGAGCCTATAACCCAGGCATGTGCCCTGACCTGGAATCAAACCGTGATTCCCTGGTTCATAGGTCAATGCTCAACCACTAACCCACACCAGCCAGGCCATAATGGTTTGTTCTTGATTCAGTTTCAGTAGATTGTGTCTTTCTAGAAATTTGTGAATTTCATCTAATTTATTGGCATATAATTACTCATAGAATTTCTTTATAATCCTTTTTATTTCTGTAAGGTCAGTATTAATATGGCCTTTTTAAATTCTGATTTTCAAAATCTGAGTCATCTCTCTTTTTTTCTTGGGCAATCTAACTAAAATTTTATTAATTTTGTTGAACTTTTCAAAGAAACAGCTTTTGGTTTCATTAATTTTCTCTATCATTTTCTATTATCTATTCAATTAATTTCCATTCTACTCTTTATTATTTACTTCTGTCTTGCTTTAAGTTTACTTTGCCCTTCTTTTTTTCCAGGTTCTTTTAAGAATATTTATTTATTAAGTTGATTGGGGTGACATTGGTCAACATGAACATATAGGTTTCAGGTGTGCGTTTCTATGTTACAATATCTGTGTGCCAACCATCAAAAGCTAAATCTTCTCCTGTCACCTTATATTAGAGCCCTCTTCTCCCCCTCGTTTTTCTAGAGTCTTAATGTTGAAGATTTGGCACAGCTTATTGCCTTGTTTTGGGACCCATTAACAAAGTTTTCAGGATAGGTCATGGGGAAGAGTAGCTCCAGCAGAGCCTGGCAGACTCCCTGAATTGATGAACAGCAATCTGAGAGTTCCGAGAACCAAGTCAGCTAGAGTTTATATTTTTTTCCTGTTTGTCTCAGGTGAAGAGATAAATCCAGTCCCTGTTACTTGATCAGAAGTGGAAACTGTGTAGTCTTATAAAGTAGAAAGCTTTATTTAAGTCCCAGACTGGCCTTTCCAAAAAGAAAGAGAGAGGAAAAGAAGGAGGGAGAGAGAGGCAAGCATTTTGATGTTGAGCAAGAGAGACAAGACTGGTGTGATCAGGTGGTTGAAGCCATCAGATGCACAAGGTCCAACGTTACAAGAAGAAAATGTATTGTTGTTCTCTACTTATTGAAATATAGTATACACATACATAAAACTATTTTCTTAGATTTTGAAAGTCACTGGTGCAGGTTAATGTTGTTTATTTTCTCTTATATTATCCTGTAGTTAGGAGGAATAGAAAGAAAAGGATGGGGAGAGAATCTGCTCTTTCCTGTTTTTAGGTTTTTGTTTTGTTTTTAGAAGCCCAGAGGAATTTTATTAAAACTGATATCACTCCAAAATTGATCACCTGAAGATAAGCACTGACATCTGACTTTTCTCCTACTATCTACATATATATTTTCCAGCATTCATTTAAGTTAAAAAATAACAGTTTGTTTTAAATGAATAAGCTTAAGGAGGGACAGATTTCTTCTTAGGTAAATAACACTGATTGGAAGGTCTCTTTATATTACTTGTTTTTGCTTTGTTTCACATTATCTTCTTTGAAAGCCATTACTTTCAATTGGATACCTTTACTGGTATCCAATATAAGTGTCAAGTGAAAATAAATTTTGTAAAGAGAGAGATGGACATCTAGCCTCTGGAACATTGCAACTGAATATGTGATCCATGTATCAAAAGCATCAGCAACTCTTGAAAGCTTTGTAGAAATGCAGAATCTCAGACATACATCACATTTTAACAAGATTCCTAAGCATGTCCATTAAACTGTTAAATGCATATTTCTCTAGAAAGTGCCATTATCAATGGAAACCCAAGCAATGATACAGGTTTACCTAGAGGCCCATGTAATGTTAAAGAACTTAGCCCTAGATTGTAGTTTAGAGAGCAATATGGGAAGAAGCTGAGCTTTACTGAATGTAGGACCAGACTTAATTCACTGGTTTGAGACTGTTGCAGGTAACATGAACAGGACAGAAAATACTGGGCTGGGGAGAGACTAAAACTCACAGGGGCTGAAACATAAAGAAAGACCTTAGAGAAGCAAAGATTGAGTCGTGGCAGTGAAAAAATAAAGAAAGGAAAACCTAATCACAGAAGAATACAAATATAATCCATATATCATTTATATAGATTTTAGGAACATGTAATAAAATTACTATATGTATATATGTACTATATATTTATATAGAATATATGTATACTATATATATATATATATATATATATATATATATATATATATATATATATAGTGTGTGTGTGTGTGTGTGTGTGTGTGTGTGTGTGTGTGTAGGCATCCATAGGAATGATGCACACAAAGACATAAAAGAATGATAGGACATTTAGGATATTGATTACCTCTTGGAAGGCATATTAGTTTTCATGTACTATAACAAATTACCACAAAAATTAACTGCTTAAAACATACATTTTCTCCGAGACCGGTTTGGCTCAGTGGATAGAGCGTCGGCATGTGGACTGAAAGGTCCCAGGTTCGATTCTGGTTGGGGGCATGTACCTTGCTTGCGAGCACATCTCCACTCTGGGGCGTGCAGGAGGCAGCTGATTGATGTCTCTCTCTCATCGATGTTTCTGACTTTCTACCTCTCTCTCTTCCTCTCTGTAAAAAATCAATATAATATATTTTTAAAAAATTGTCATGGTAAACTCACTTTCTTCCCTTGTGAAGGATAAATCTTTTAATACACACTCCACCTCCTGCTTGCCCTTGCTCTTGGGCCCAGACTTACGGAAATGCCATATTAGAAGGGTTACAGACCTATGCTGCTTCTCTTTGCAATTATGTTAATTTCCCAAATCATCCCTTGACTTCTTTGAACTTCTCAGAAGAGAAATTGAAAAGATGAGGAGAGGGCAGGAACACATATATAACCCATTGTCTTATACTACCCTTATTATCTCAAGCCCATTTTCTTCACAAAGTGAAGCTTTTTCAGAATTCATAAAAGGGGGCCATAAATAAGTTCTGGAAGAGTTTTAAATACTTAAAAATTCACAGAAATATGATTTGCCAAATGTTCAAAAATAATTTTGATGAATCACAATTGTGAATAACAGTTTTCTGTCTTTATTATGAAGTTATTTTTAAAGTGTTTCTCCATGAATCATACAAAATAACTGATTATGGCGTTCATTTTCATCTTCATAACTTATTTCTGAGATAGGGAAACTCTAACTTTAAAAAAGCAACCAATATTTTAATTGAAAATATTGCATAAAAGAAATGATACAGTAATGAGACAATATATTCCCAAAATGTAAATAATTATATAATTATTTAATGTTATTATTCTTAAATTTTTACTCAATTTTATTCCATAGTGAAGCTCTAAATTATCTTGATAAAATGGTAACTCCTAGATTATTCCATTCATTTAAGATCAGAGCGATGTTATCATAAACTTAGTTTTTGAAATTGGAACTAATTTTTTAAAAGAGAAAAAATTTATTATAGAGTTTATGAATTCTCTATTCAGACTGGTTTGTATTCAAAGTGAAGTGAGGAACATTGAATAGTTTCACAAGCATTAACACCATGTACAATTCTTTGTTTAAAAAATAGAAACATTTTAGTAAAAGAGTATTATCTCTAGATTCCGTTCCTTCTGTTCTCATCACTACCATGAATATCAAGCATCTGGTTGTACTGACAATATCAAGACACAATGTTCTCAATTGAGTGGCACCATTCAGTGCTTATAGAACTGTACTGAGATGTTATTGTTACTAGAATTCTCCTCCTCATATCAGGTGTTTATCCCATAATGACAGTTGGGATTTCTAAGGGAACCCATCAAGTTATATTATAACATAAATTGCATGCCTATGTTTCCAATTAGACAGTAAACTTTCTGAAGACAGGAAAATGTCTTTTTTGTTTGTTTAGCATTTTGTTTGTTTAGTAACCCAGTGCCTCAAACATTGTTATAATAATAATGCTAAAAATGATAGCCACTCTTATTGAACACTTACTATGTATTAGGCCCTATTTTCTATGCACTTAATGCAATTACTATTTACAGTGACACTATTTGGAAGATACTATTCATTCCCATTTTACAAATGAAGAAACTGAGGTATCAACAAGTTGAGTAACTTGTCCAAGACCATATGCTAAAGTAGCTGCAGAACCAGGATTTGAATGCAGCAATCCTGCTCCAGAGTAATGCTATTCATCTCTAAAAAGTATGCTCTGTTCTTTAGTGTATGTATTAAATAATTTTGCAGACAAATATTTATTTGTTCTCTGAACACATATTAGAGCTTAAATGAAAAATGAATGCAATCTTTCAAAGATATTTCCCCGGGAAGCATCTATTGCTTAAAACTTTTGTAATTCCTCCTTTGGAATTATTTTCAGAGCCAATTTATGAATCACAGAAGAAAAGTAGTCAGTACATTGTAATAACAGCTCATTTTAAAAATAAAGACAGAATTATTCAGTTTTATGACTATCTCAATTGCTCAACATGTTCTGAATACCATCCATTCTCCAAAAACTACATACTCCATTAAAAGAAGGACATGCTATTATTGAAGGTGGTTCAAAAATATGATGCAGATATATTTTTTTCAATCAACTAACAAATAAACTTACTGAGTACATGCTTGGCCCAAGGGGTACAAAATCACATGACATCCCTTCATTGAGGGGGCATTTAGCTAGGTGAGGGAGACAGATAATCCAGTGTGACAAGTTCTTTGATGCATATCAAAGTATAGGTTGTCTGGGGATCCCAGAAGAGGAACATCATATCCAAACTAAAACTAATTTTAATCTCTAAAGATGAGTAGTGGCCACACCTATACACAAGGGCACAGACTCTCAGGTAGCTACACTTAGTGGGATATTATGTCTTTGGATGGGTACAATCTCTCAAGTTTATTTTTATTATTTTATTTATTTTTTAAATCTTTTATAAATTAAATCTTTATTATTCAGATTATTACATTTGTTTCCCTTTTTTCCCCTCCATCGCTCCCCTCCACCTGGCTCCTACCCCTCCCTCTACCCTTACCTCACTCCATTGACCTCATCCATAGGTGTATGATTTTTGTCCAGTTCTCCCTGCACCCCCCTCACCCATTTCCCCCTGAGAATTATCAGTCCACTCCCTTTCTGTGCTCTTAATTTTATTATAGTCACCAGTTTATTCTGTTGATCAAATTTTTAATTCACTTAATTTTTAGATTCACTTGTTGATAGATATGTATTTGTTGTTCATAATTTTTTATCTTTTACCTTTTTCTTCTTCCTCTTCTTAAAGAGTACCTTTCAGCATTTCATATAATACTGGTTTGGAGTTGATGAACTCCTTTAGCTTTTTCTTACCTGTAAAACTCTTTATCTGTCTTTCAATTCTGAATGATAGCTTTGCTGGATAGAGTATTCTTGGTTGTAGGTTCTTGCTATTCATCACTTTGAATATTTCTTGCCACTCCCATCTGGTCTGCATCGTTTCTCTTGAGAAATCAGCTGACAATCATATGGGTGCTCCCTTGTAGGTAATTAACTGTTTTTCTCTTGCTGCTTTTAATATTCTCTGTCTTTTGCTCTTGGTATTTTAATTATGATGTGTTTTGGTGGTCCTCTTTGGGTTTCTTTTATATGGGGTTCTGTGTGCTTCCTGGACTTGTAAGTCTATTTCTTTCACCAGAAGTGGGAAGTTTTCAGTCATTATTTCTTCAAATAGGTTTTCAGTATCTTGTTCTCTATCTTCTTCTGGAACCCCCATAATTGTGATGTTGGTACACTTGAAACTGTCCCAGAGGCTCCTTACATTATCTTCACATTTTTGGATTCTTTTTTCTTCTTGCTTTTTCAGTTGAGTATTTTCTGATTCTTTATATTTCAATTTTTTGACTTGATTCTTGCCTTCCTCTAGTCTGTTGTTAGGTCTCTGTATAATATTTTTATTTCTGTCAGTGTATGTTTAATTTCTACTTGGTTCTTTTTCATCTCTAGTTGGTCTTTTTTCATCTCCTCCTGGGTCTCATTAAATTTGTCTATCTTGTCTAGGATATTCTTGAAAAACCTTATAACCGTGGTTTTGAACTCGAACTCGATATCCAGTCATTTATTTTCCTCCATTTCTTTTGTTTGTGATCTCTTCCTTTGTCTCTGCATTTTCACTATGCCGGGAGAACTTCTGTGTTGGATTCAGCCTTATAATACAAGACTTGCAAAACTGCAAAAGCCTCTCTGTTGAGCTTGGGAGGGCTGGAGTCTCAGGGCTTAATGGACTGCCTTGCCTTTCAGTCGGCACTGCCCTATACGCCTCCCGAGTCTCATGTGTCTCTGGGTAACTGCTGGAGCAGTCCCTGTGCCTGCAGTCAGTGCCTCTAGACCACTGCCTTTCCATCTCCACTGCGCTCTGGGACCATATGAGTCTAGGTCCCCAGGGTCTCGTCCGAAACTGGGGTTTATTGGAGTTAGAAGTGACGCAGCTGGGAAGGTCTGTCTCCCACCCACTTGTGAAAGCTAGCGGCACAATCAGCAGTTGGTCTTCTGTCTGCAATGCTGTGCACTCCACCAGACTTCTGCTCTTTCTCGGCTCCCCTAAATTTCCGTGCACTTCTCACTTTTCACAGTCCAAACTCCCCCCTGTATGAGTTTCAGCTGGACCTGGGGTTCAGTGCCATAGGATAAGTGGTTCAGTACAGTTGGGAGTCTCTGTCTCCCTCACGCCAGAGAAAGCCAGCCAGGTACTCTGGGACCCGCTCTCTTCATGTGCGTGTCTCCATACCTCAGCTTTTTGCAGCTCCTCTGAGTCTCTGTGAGCCCATCTCTTTCCTTCTATTGGTAGAGTTTCCACTCAGCCAGCTTTCCTGTGGTTTTGGATGATGTCCATTCTATCTTTTAGTTGTAGTTTTGAAATTGTGCGAGGTAGCAGTGTTTACTTATGCCACCATTTTGGATTCTCCTTCAGGTTTACTTTTAGAAGATAATAATCTTATTATTTTTATGGTCACATCTAATACTCAAGTTGTTTTTGCCATTAAACGAAACCTGAAAACATTTGCCCATGGTAGTTTAAAAGTTTAATTTTAAGTATGTTTGATTGTTGTTTGCTTTTGTTATTGAAACATTTATAATTTTTCATGTTTCCTTGAAAAATTTTTCTGATGAATTAAATAGAAAACAAACCAATATACTAAGGAGATCATTGTTATTAGTATCTACTTGTACATAGTGGACACATGAAGACTATTTGTTTGATAAACAACGGAAAGAATAAATCCTTAAGATTGTTTCCCTGTAATTTAAACAAAATATTTTGTTTCCTTCATGTCCTGTGAGGCAAGATAGGACAGAATAGCCCACACACGGAGTGAAATGGCTGCTCTGGCAGAGGCTTATACTTTTCTCCATATATCAATTTGCAGGACAGTAATTTTGAACCATGATCAGTGGGAGGTATGGTGCTCTAAGAAGGGTTTGCTCTGTTTTTGTGACTTACTTATCTTTAAAAACCAAAACCCCTTGCATCACACAGAACTGTCCTTAGAGAGTGGAAAACGTATTTGGGAGGTGGGTAAGTGTTGTCCAACATGGGTGAACTTAGTGCTTATATATGAGAGATGGTGGAAACCATTTATACTCTAGTTGTATGCTGAAGCAAGACCTTGAAGGCTTTCTTCTCTATAATCTTCATCCCTAAGTACCCTGATTCTAACCCTGTAAAATTGTTATAGAGAGCAAGGAATAGGACATATAATGAGGCTTTGGAGAGATCTCCAGCATGGGATGCTATGTGGGAAGAGGAGGCCTTTTGAAATTTAAGAATGAAATGGTCTTGGGTAGGAGGAAATGCTACCTGCAAGACAACAAGACCTCAGTTCTTATCTTCTTGAAGAAAAATTTCAATCAAAAGATGAAGTGCAGCAAAGCAAGCAAGAATTTATTGCCCATAGCAAAAACACACTTAGGACAGTGAAACAAGGAAGGGCATAGAAGAAGCAACAGGAGAGCCTAGGCTGGGCTGCTTTGATTCACTGGGAAGTCAGAGAAAAGGGGGTCTTGGAGACAGGTTCAGGGCATTAGCTCAGGATGAGCTGCCACTGCCCACTCCTCTCCTGTTTGCAAGTCTCATGGTTTAGAGATTAGGACATATGTGCCTGGGGAAGATGAAGATGGGAAAAGGGAATTGCAGGGTTTTGCCCCCCTGGGCAAGAGCTCTTGTTGGGTCCTTTGTATTGAGGATATTTCTCTCTTGCAGGTGGGAATCTCAGGACAGAATCTCAATAGAATATTCATTAGCTTTCTAGGTGTGCTCTTTTCTCTCCCTCTCACCCCCCAATAGTCTCCACTGATTGGTCAATGTCAGGGCAGGGGGTCATTAGTCAGTGCAGCTGGTCCTGAGGCAGCCAGGATGTCACTTGTCTGGTTTTGCTGCTTTTCTGGACCTGGAGCTGAAATATAATTGAAGTCTAGATGTTATCTTTAGGGAAAAAATGTCAGGGAGTCTAAACCATATGACCAGCAGTATGCTAGAGGAGGAAAGGTTATCCTACAGCAGTGGTCGGCAAACTCATTAGTCAACAGAGACAAATATCAACATTACAAGTTCTCCCGGCATAGTGAAAATGCGGAGACAAAGGAACAGATCACAAACAAAGGAAATGGGGGATGTACTACGGTACATCTACACAATGGAATTCTATGCTGCCATTAAAAAGAAGGAATTTTTACCATTTGGAGCAACCTAGATGGAACTGGAGAGCATTGTGCTAAGTGAAATAAGCCAGTCAATGAAAGAAAAATACTACATGATCTCACTCATTTATAGATAATAAAGAACATTATAACCTGATGAACAAAAGATAGATACAGAGGCAATAAAGCATCAAACAGACTGTCAAATTACAGTGGGAAGGTTAAGGAGAGGTGGGGTAGATAAGAGATCAACTGAAGGACTTGTATGCATGCATATAAGCATAACCAATGGATGTAAGACACTAAGGAGTTAGGGCATGCATGGGAGTGGGGTGTGTGTGGGGGGGGCAATGGGAAGATATGTACAGATGTAATATATCAATTTAAAAAATGGAACAACAAACACGGGTACAATGATTGAAATTTCTTTTGAGAACCAAATTTTTTAAACTTAAACTTCTTCTAACGGCACTTCTTCAAAATAGACTCACCCAGGCCGTGGTATTTTGTGGGAGAGCCACACTCAAGGGGCTAAAGAGCTACATGGGGCTCGAGAGCCGCAATTTGTCAACCATGGTTCTAGGGTGAGGTTCCTGTTTTCTTAGTTTTGCCCTTTGCTAGGCATCTGGATCGTTCTACCTTAATGACCTTCTGTATCAAGCACATTATCCTTGCTCTACTCATGTTTGTCTAACTTCTTATAACAGAAACACTGGACAGTTGAGTAAAGAGAACATCTAGTAGGGAAAGGGCACCAAAGACAAACTAGATCTGCTTCACAAGTGTGTCTAGAGCCAGGCTCAGTGAGCTGAAAGGGACAGAGCAAAATAGAGTACGAAGGGAAAGATACCAGCCTGCCTACCATTTATTCACTCATTTAGCACATGAAAAGTTTAAAAAACTGTGTTAGGGAGCTAAAGGAGCTGCAAAAAGAAAGTAACATAGTTCTTCCCTCAAGTAGTTTGTATTCCAAAGTGATTCTGAGGCTGTGCAGAAGTTATTTCTCATTGAGAAAACAGAACCATGAGAGAAATAGTAGAATGTCCTTCTATAGGCCTACCACACCTCTTCTCCAGCTCTACCATCTCTAAAGACAGAAGGTGAGATTAGTCTTCTCCAGAAAGTTCCCTTTCAGTCTTTTAACTCTACTTCTTTTGAGAGGCTTCAGTATCATAGTTTTCAAGCACTGGTCTGGGAATACTTTCATTCTAGAGTCAACTTCAAGGACTGTGGGACATGTGATGAACACTCCCAAATCTTGATATCAATAGGTCTTAAGAGGCTATTAATTCCATCCACCCTGAATTAGCCCAGATTCATGAAAAGCTATAGGTATGAATTTTATAAAGAATTCGGGAATAAAATACAGTGGTACCTCGAAATACGAGTGCCCTAACATACGAGATGTTTTAAATACGAGCCGTTGAGGGAGCGATTTTTTGCTTTGAAATACAAGCAACATTTGAGATACGAGTAATTGCGCTGATCGGCCGGCTGCACAGGACCCACCAGTTTACCGCGACTCGAGCGTCTCATAGTTTTCCACGCCTCAGTCAGTGTGCTTGTTTACCTCGTTGTCGAAGCATCCTTTGTGCATTTACATACTCTCACATTTCTTTTTATAACCATGGTTCCGAAGAAAGTGAGTGGAAAGGTCAGAGCTCAGAAGAGGATGATGTCTATTGAATTAAAGCGTGAAATCATAGAAAAATATGATCAAGGTGTGCGAGTGGCTGATTTGGCGAGCAATACAGGCGTAGTCCTTCAACAATATGCACTGTGCTTAAACAAAAGGAGTCGATAAAGGGTATAACGCCAGCTAAGAGCGTTACAATAATTTCTAAGCTCCGTAGCTCTCTCCATGAAAAGATGGAGAATCTACTGATGGTGTGGGTGACGGAGAAGCAGCTTAAAGGAGATACATTAACACAGGGCATCATATTCGAGAAGGCCCGAGCGATTTACGGTGATTTGCTGGAGCAGACCCCGCACACTTCCATGGACGAAGCATCGAAAGACTCATTTAAAGCCAGTAGAGGCTGGTTTGATAACTTCAGGAAAAAGTCCAGCATTCACTCCATCGTCAGGCATGGTGAGGCAGCAAGTACGGATGTGAAGGCAGCTGAGGATTACCTCAAAACTTTTTCCAAACTGATAGAAGCCAAAGGATATATCCCCCAGCAAGTCTTCAACTGTGACGAGACAGGGCTTTTCTGGAAGAAGATGCCGAATAGGACTTATATAACAGCAGAGGAGAAGGCGATGCCAGGCCACAACCCATGAAGGATAGGCTATCTCTCACACAGTGCACCAATGCGAGTGGCGACTGCAAGATCAAGCCGCTGCTCATATACCATTCAGAAAACCCCAGAGTCTTTAAGTCACATAAGATTTTAAAAGATAAACTGCAAGTTATGTGGAGGGCAAACCCGAAGGCATGGGTCACCAGGCAGTTCTTTGTGGAATGGGTAAACCTGGTTTTCGGCCCTTCTGTTAAGAAATATCTACAGGAAAACATCCCAACCATGCAAGCCCTCCTCGTCCTTGACAACGCTCCTGCTCACCCACCGAACCTCGAAGATGAACTCCTCAAAGAGTTCAAGTTTATAAAGGTTGTCTACCTACCTCCCAACACCACTCCTATCCTGCAGCCCATGGATCAGGAGGTGATTTCTAATTTTAAAAAGCTGTACATCAAGCACCTGTTCCGGCGCTGCTTTGAGGTGACGGAGAACACAAACCTCACCCTTC
>PVJN01045975.1:0-16592 GCA_004026805.1 Lasiurus borealis
AAAAAAAAAAGCCAAAGTAGCAATATTTATATCTGAGAAAATAGAACTCACAGTGAAGGCCATAATAAGAGATAAAGAACACCACTTCATAATATGAAAGGGATCGATACAACAAGATGTAACTCTGGTAAAAATATATGCACCCAATGCAGGACCACCCAAATACATAAAAAAATCTCCTGGAAGATATCAAGATTAAGATATTCAACAATGCAATCATAGTTGGGAACTTTAATACACCACTGACATCACTGTATAAATCCTCTAGACAAAAAATCAGCAAAGAAACAACAATCCTAAATGACTCACTAGATCAAATGGACTTAATTGACATCTTTAGAACATTTCACCCCAAAACTGTGGAATATACATTTTTCTTAAGTTCACATGGTGCATTTTCAAAAATAAACCACATACTTGGTCACAAGCAAAGTCTCCCCAAACTCAAGAATACTGAAATCATACCAAGCATCTTTTCAGACCACAATGACATAATATTAGAAATAAACTACAATAAAAACCACCCAAAACACTCAAATACTTGGAAGCTGAATAGCATGTTATTAAATATTGATTGGGTTACCAATGAGATCAAAGAAGAAATTAGAAACATTCTGGAAACTAATGACAATAAAAACACAACAATGCAAAACCTATGGGACACCATGAAAACAGTCTTGAGAAGGAAGTTTATAGCTGTACAGTCCTACCTCAAAAAAAAAAAACCAAACAAACAAAAACAAAAACAAAAACAAAAAACAAAAAACAAGAAAAAATGGTAGTAAATCATTTAATGCTATAACTCAAAAAATTAGAAAGAGAGCAACAAAAAAAGCCCAGAGTGAACAGAAGGAAGGAGATAATGAAGATTAGAGCAAAAATAAATGACACAGAGACCAAAATAACAACAACAACAAAAACACAAAAGATCAATGACACCAAGAGCTGGTACTTTGAAAGGATAAACAATATTGATGAACCACTAGCCAGGCTCACAAAGAAGCAAAGAGAGAGGACTCAAATAAACAAAATTAGAAAGGATAGAACAAAAATAACATCAGACCCCACAGAAATACAAAGGATTGTTAAAAAATATTATGAACAATTCTATTCCAACAAACTAGACAACCTGGAGGAAATGGATGTGTTTCTAAAAAATACAACCTTCCAAAACTCAATCAGGAAGTGTAAAAAAATCTCATTAGGCCAATAACTATGGAAGAAATTGAAGCAGTCATCAAAAAAACTTCCATCAAACAAAAGCCAAGGCCCAGATGGCTGCATAGGAGGGTTATACCAAACATTCAAGGAAGAACTAAAACCTATGCTCCTCAGACTTTTCCAAAAAATTAAAGGAGAAGGAACACTTGCCAACTCATCCTATAAAGCCAACATCACCCTAATACCAAAACCATATAAAGATAACATAATGAAAGAATTACAGGCCAATATCCCACATGAACATAGATGCCAAAATCCTCAACAAAATTTTATCAAATCAGATCCAGCAGTATATCAGAAAGATCATACACCATGATGAAGTGGGATTTATACCATGGATGAAAGGATGATAGAATATCTACAATGTACAAATGTGATACATCATATAAACAAATTGAGGGAGAAAAATCACATAGTCATATCAATTGATGCAGAAAAGACATTTGACAAAATCCAACAATCTTTCATGATGAAAACTCTCATCAAGATGGAAATAAAAGGATCATATCTCAACATCATAAAAGGCATATATGGTAAAACCATAGCCAGCATCACACTCAATGGACAAAAAACTAAAACCATTTCCCTTAAGAACAGGAATGAGACAGGGATGCTCCTTCTTACTACTCCTGTTCCATATAGTACTAGAAGTACTAAGCATTGCTATCAGACAAGAGAAGAAATAAAAGGCATCCAAATTGGAAAAGAAGTAAAGCTGTCCTTATTCACAGATGACATGATACTGTACATAGAAAATCCTAAAGACTCCATCAAAAAATTATTAGACTTAATAAATGAGTTCAGCAAGGTAGCAGGATACAAAATCAGCGCCAAGAAATCTATTGCATTTCTACACACCAATAGTGAACCTACAGAAAGACTAAAAAAGCAATCCCATTTACCACTATACCAAAAAATTAAGATACCTAGGAATAGACTTAATTAAAGAGGTAAAAGACATATATGCAAAAAACTACAGGACACTGAAAAAATAAATAGAGGAAGATATAAACAGATAGAAGAACATATCATGTTCATGGATTGATAGAATCAACATCATCAAAATGTTCATACTACCCAAAGCAATTTATAGATTCAATGCAATCCCCATTAAATACCAATGGCATATTTCACAGACCTAGAACAAACTCTCCAAAAATTCATCTGGAATAAAAAAAGGATCCCGAATAGCCACAGCAATCCTGAAAAAGAAGATCAAAGTAGATGTGATCTCAATACCAGATATCAAGCTGTATTACAAAGCCACTGTTCTTAAAACAGCCTGGTACTGGCACAAGAACAGACAGATAGACCAATGGAATAAAATGGAGCACCCAGAAGTTGACCCAAACTACTATGCCCACTTAATATTTGACAAAAGAGGCATAAACATACAATGGAGTCAATACAGTCTCTTCAATAAATGGTGTTGGGAAAATTGGACAAAAAATGAAACTAGACCACCAACTTACACCATACAGAAAAATAAACTCAAAATGGATATGGGACTTAAACATAAGATGGAAAACTATAAAAATACTAAAGGAATCCATGAACAGCAAAATCTCAGACATATGCCCAATGAAGTTCTTCACTGATACTGCTCCTAAGGCAATGCAAGCTAAAAAGAAAATAAACAAATGGAACTACATCAAAATAAAAAGCTTTTTCACTGTAAAAGAAACCATCAACAAAACCACAAGAAAGCCCACTGTATGGAAGAACATATTTACCAATGTTATCACTGATAAGGGTTTAATTTCCAACATTTACTAAGAACTCATACAACTCAACAACAAAAAAAGATAAACAATTCAATCAAGAAATGGGCAAAGGACCTAAATCGAAACTTTTAGAAAGAAGACAGAAGGAAAGCCAAGAGACATATGGAAACATGCTCAATGTCATTAATTATCTGAGAGATACAAATCAAAACAACAATGCAGTATCATCTTTCACGGCGAGGATGTGGAGAAAATGGAATCCTGGTGCACTGCTGATGGGAATGTAGATTGGTGTAGCCACTGTGGAGAACAGTATGGAGTTTCCTCAAAAAACTAAAAGTGAAACTTCCATATGACCTAGTAATACCACTTCTGGGAATATATCCCTAGAAGCTAGAAACATCAATCAGAAAGGATTTGTGTACCTCTATTTTCATAGCAGTATGATTTATCATAGCTAAGATTTGGAAAGAGCCTAAATGCCTATCAACAGATGAGTGGATTAAAAAACTGTGGTACATTTACACAATTTAATATTAGGCTGCACTAAAAAGAAACAATTTCTACCATTTGCAATAACATGAATGGAATGGGAGAGCATTATGCTAAGTGAAATAAGCCAGCCAGAGAAAGATAAGTATCACATGATCTCACTCATTTGTGCAATATAATGAACAACATAAACTGATGAACAAAAACAGTTCCAGAGACAGAGAATCATCCATCAGACCATTAAACCTTAGAGGGAAGGTAGGGGAGAGTGGGGTTAAGGGGAATGTTCAACCAAAGGACTTGTATGCATGCATATGGGCCTAACCAATGGACACAGACAACAGGGGAGTGAGGGCATGAGTGAGCAGGATGGGTAGTAATGGGGGAATAAGGACACAGATGTAATACCTTAGTCAATAAAGAAATTTAAAAAAAATAAAAATAATGAAAATTCCATTATACATGTGCTTTGCAAGTGAGGCAGATGCTTATCTTGTGATGAAATTACAAACACAGAGAGAAAATCAGCTGTAACAAGTTTTTTTTGAAGAGAATAAGAGGGTTTTTTAGAAATCCTTGATGAAGTCCCAGTGTAGCATATATATATTCCTTATTACCCAGATTTATTCTGTAAAACTTTCCTTCCGCCATTTTTCCAGCCAACTGACACTTTCCCGTGTTCCTATGTTAGCACTGCTTACTTTGTTTAAAGCAGAAATGATGTTTTATAGCCACTATAGGAAGTACCATTGAGAATTAAATTGCTTTCCCTTCTTCCTCATCATTGTGAATCTGGTGCAGATGAAAGAGGGAAGATTGGCAGCCAGGGAGTTGAAAGTCCTCTGTTATCTGTGAGATGCACATGATAGGAGCAGAGGCAGCCTCAACCTTTCTCTTACAGCCATATGCCAGCTTTCAAATCCTGGAAAAGAGCTCTTTGGGAAAGTGTGTCATTTGTAAAAGATAGAATTTCCAGATAGGTTTTTTTTGAAAAAAATAAAAAAAATGATTGATAAATAAATAAATAAGTAAAGGATGAAGGGTGAGGGTGGGGATTTGGGATTTACAAAGCAGTTAGAGGGGAAAAAGAAAATAAGTTGGGGGGTGGATATGCAAAGGTGTTCTTTGGGTTCCTGTTCAGTTTGAGAACAATGTGAGCTCTACCTTATTTTTTTATTTTTTTATTATTCTTTTCACTCCTTGCCTTCATCTGTGTGTCTGTTTGCCACGTTAGTATTCTCTGCCCATTTTTGTTCTGGGAAAACAGGCTAAGATCCTATAACAAACTCCCTGTCAGTCACAGCCATGTCCCAACTCCCTATACTGTACTAGTAAAAAGACAGGGTCAGAGCATCGTTCACTGGCCCACATGCTGGTCTTTCGGCTCTCTTCTTGTCTCCTGCCTGCTGATAGAGCACTCTCACTGCTTCACACCTGGTCTCGCCTGGCAGCCTAGCTTCACTCCAGCTTTTTTCTGGGACAAATCTTTGAGCTCCTTATTGCAGCTGGTAACCAGGTCCACACCACCCTTAATGGGGCCCAGGCTCTGAAACGCTGGCCTAGGCTCAGGAAATTCTGATAGGAGGCCTCACAGGCAACATTTGTCACCAGCTTCTTTCCATCTTGCCAGAAGCTTCCTCTTTCTTTTGTTCCCCATGGAGTTCAAAGAGCTTCTAAACTGCCCAGGCCTTCCCCATGAGGGCCTGCACCAAAAGCTTTGGTCTAACTTTTCCCTCAGCCTTCCTGTTGCAGCATTTATGTCCTGGCAGATCCATTTAGCCTGTGCTGCGAAGCATAAGCTTGCATAATGTAGAATGTAATTAATGTTTTTCATTATGATGATGAGTGTGCTTAACTGACCCCATGATTCCACTCTGTCTAAATTAGATTTTTCATCTCCCTGTGCAAACCTGCTACTCCTGTGATCCCGATTTTTGTTCATAGTGCCACCATTTTTCCAGGCTCCCAGCCCCCAATGTCATGGGCTCTTTTTTGATGTCTCCCTGGGTAGCACACAACATCTCTTTCCAGATCCCATTGAGTCTCATCCCTCCCCAATGTTCTGTTCCCACTACGACAGCCCTTATTCTTTTGGATGGAATAATGAAAGAGTCTTCTAAGTTGCCCTCTGCCTGCTAACATTTTCCCCTTTGAATCCACTGTACACCCACTGCCTGACCAAGCTTCCTCATGCATTTGAATTCCTGTTCTTCACATACCTGCTGTCAGAGGCACAAAACGAATGCCTTTAAGTTTCAGTTACTTATCTTTAAATATGATAACATCTCAAAATAGTATTTTTTACTGCTGCATTGTCACAGAATACAGCATAAAACTCTTAGCCTGCTCTTACTGGCTTTTAAACATCAGCTTATTTAGTCAAACTTACTTCCAAAATTTTCTTATTTGTTTGCACTGTAATGTCTAGATAATGATAAAAATGATGACATGTAATGATATCTATATACCAGAACTATTTCCATAACTTTACATGGATTAACTCATTTAAACCTCAAGCTATAATGCCACAATTACAGTCCATTCTGTGCAAGTAGAAAAGTAAAGTCAAATCAGTTAAACATGCCCTAAACCATACACCAAGGAAGTGGAGAAGCTAAAATTTGAACCTATGAATTGTCCTCAGAAATTGCTTTCTTAGGCAGTGTTCTAAGTGCTTTACATATGACAGCTTTGTCTTATTTTTTTTAAACATTATTCTTTCAAAACTTGTTCTTTTTTTTTTATTATGAAACATTAGCAACAGACAGAAAAGTGTCCACACATACATAATTCATTGAGTCATCACAAAACAACTCCCAGGTCAAATATACAACATTGCTAAAACCCCTGTAGTCACCCTACTACCTCTTCCACCCATAAACATAACTACTATCTTGATTTCAGGTTTAAGGGAAACTTTTTCTAGATTTTATTTGTACTCTTACCAGTTTAACGTGTACCCTAATCATTGTAGAAGAGTTATGAAGGTTTTTGAAATCTATGTATATTCAAATACACAGTATGCATTGTTTTGTGTCAGACTCCTTTAGCTCAATATTTTATTTGTGAGATCCATCTTGTGGTTGCATGTTCCCATGGTTCATTCCATTCCATAAAGTATTCCAATCCATGAATTTGCCATTTTCAATCCATTTTACCTTTGATAAACCTTTGAATCAATGTTACTATACATATCTTGTATATATCTTTTGAAGTACATGCCCATGCATTTTTGTAGTGTATATGCCTAAAAATGGAGTCACTGGGTTGTAGGAAATAAGTATATTCAATCTTGGAAAAATATGCCAAACTTTTTCCCCAAAAAAACATTCACACATGCCTCCATTAGCATCATGGTTGTATGAAAGTTCTCACAATTTTACATCCTTAGTAACATTTAGTAAATTGTGGTAAAGTCTTTTTAATTTTGTCATTCTGATAGAAGTATATTGAGATTTCTTCACAGTTTTAATTGGTATTTCCCAGATTATTGGTGAAGATATCTATAGTTCCACTGTTTGGTTAATTTGAACTATCCTATTTTGTAAAATGCCTTTTCAACCCTCTTGCCTATTCTTCTTTTCTAATAAATTTCTAATGTATTCTATATATAAGTGCTTTGTAGTTATAGTTACTGCAAATATCTCATATATTCTGGCTTAATTTTTCAGTTGTTTAATGTTATCTTTCAATTTTCTGTATTATAAGCCAATATAACAAGTTTTTTGTTGGTGGTGGTGTTTTTTTTTAAAGGTAAGTGATTTGGGTATCTGGTTTATTAAGATACCTACACTAAGATCTTTATCTTTTCCCTTACTTTCCTGAGAACAACATTTCTTATCTTCTAAAAGACTTAGTGTTTTAAATTTCATATTTAGATCTATAATACATTATTTAATTTTCTGTTTTCAGTATGAATTGTGGGTCAGTTCATTTTTATGAGTTCTAATTGACCCACCACTTTTTGTTGAAAAGATTATCCACTGCTGTAAGTCAAGTATCCATGGGTCAGTTTTGCATGGGTCAGTTTCTTGACTCTCTATGTATTTCCCATTATTTCATTAAGAAATTTTTTAAACATACTGTAGAGTTGAAAGAATGCAAAGAGCTACTAGTGGTGGAGAGCTATGAGTGGCAGAGGGTGGGGCATGAGCTATGAGCAGCCATGGGTTGACGGCCAGCTGAGGCAAGTGGAAACAAGCTACTTGCACATGATTTCGTGCATGTTGGACTTCTAGTTTACATATAATGATATGTACAGACTTTTACCATACTGTTTAATAATTTTGATGCGTGGATACAAAGATTATTTTAGCCTATTCTCTAAATTTATGCAAATAAAATCATTTTTCACTTACCTTTCATTAGTATAATATTTTTTTAAATATATTTTATTGATTTTTTACAGAAGGAAGGGAGAGAGATAGAAAGTCAGAAACATCGATGAGAGGGAGACATCCATTAGCCACCTACTGCACGCCCCACAGTGGAGATGTGCCCACAAGCAAGGTACATGCCCCCAACCGGAATTGAACCAGGAACCTTTCAGTCCACAAGCTGATGCTTTATCCACTGAGCCAAACCAGTCTTGGCAGCATAATATTTTCTAAATTCATCTATATGCTTTTGCTGATTAGTATTAAATTTCATAATATACAAAGGCCCAGTGCATGAAATCATGCACTGGTGGGGATCTCTAGGCCAGGCTGGCGATCAGGGCCAATTGGGAGGGGTGACCAGACTGCGGGAGGGGCCACAGGAGGTTGGCCCCAGCAGCAAGCTAACCAATAGCGAATTCCATGAAGAATTGGGCTCCCTCCTCCCTCCTGTTTGAATTGAAGGTGCGGGTGAACCATATTTGGGGCTGTCATGGTGCCAGCAGCAAGGTCTGGGTCAGTGCATGTCATAGATATTGGCCGGTCATCCAGTCGTTCCAGTCATTCCAGTCATTCAGTCATAATGGTCGCTTAGGCTTTTTTATATATATAGATAGCATTGTCATAAACCTGGACATAGACAATAGGGTGGTGAAGGCCTGGGGTAGGGTGAGGGTGGAGTGGGCCAGAAGAGGTCAATGGTGGGGGGGAAAGGGAGACATATGTAATACTTTTAACGATAAAGATTTAATATATATGAACATATAATGCATTTTGTTTCTCTATCCTCCTAGCAATAAACACCTGAGATATTTCCATTTTCAGCTATTCAGTTACAAAGGTGCTATGAATAGTCTTGTAAAGACTTTTAGTGGCACATACTTCTCAATTTTGAGTAAACACTTATAAATAAATTGCTACCTTATACGGTAGGTACATGTTTATGTTCACAGAAAATTTCAGAACTTTTTAAAGGTGTTTCACGCTTTCTTAAACAATGGAGAAGAGGTCTGATGACTATACATTTTTGTCAACCATTAATGTAGGATTTTGTTCCTTTGTTTGTTTGAAATTCTGATGATTTTTGTTATTTCCATAATGATGCATAATGTTGAAGCCATTTCAAGATTTTATATATATCTTGGCCATTTGTACTAGTATATCCTCTTTTCTGAAGTGACTATTCAAATATTTTGCCCATTTTTAAAATTTGAGTTTTTCTTTTTATTATTGAGTTATCCTATCTAATAAAAGAGGAATATGCAAATTAACCATCACTCTGCCAAACCCACAATCCATACCACAAGTCACATCCAGTACCCAATCAGAAGCAAGTATGCAAATTAACCCCTACCAAGAAGGCTGTGCCACGGAATGAGCAGGAGGGAGGCTTGAGTTTCCCTAGCAATGTTGCAAGCCAAGCTTTCCACACACCCTGGTGAGCCCAGGCCTCCACTCAAGGCTACAAAGTTTCAATTATAGAAGATAAATAAATCCCAACAAACATGGTGGTAGCCATGTAACTGGAGAGAGTAGGAATCTAGGGTTGCCCCTTGCAATGGAGGAAGCCAAACTTCTGTAGCCCTGGCCTGCCTTGGCCTCCATTTAAGGCCTCAAAGTTTCAATTATAGAAGATAAGTAAATCCCAACAGAAATGGCTGCCACCTCAGAGCAAGCAGGAGGCTTGGCTCTGCTCCAGGCTATAAAGTTTTAATTGTAGAAGATAAATAAATCCCAGATATCAGGGCTTCCACTTAGGTCTCTGAGGGGAGGGGAGATGCGGCATGGCAGGTCTGCAAACCACTACAGGCCCCTTGCTCAGGCTGCCCTATACCCCAAAAGAACCCCCATCCTGGTCTGGGACACCCTTCAGGGCAAACCAGCTGCCCCCCACCCATGCACCAGGCCTCTATTTTAGCTAATAAAAGAGTAATATTCAGATTAACCATCATTCCAACACTCAAGATGGCTGCCCAAAAGTGGTAAAAGATCCTGCCCCATGTGGACACAAGATGGTCACCACAAGATGGCCAGCAGGGGAGGGCAGTTGGGGAGTGGGAATAGGTCTGAAAGGAAGGGCAGTTGGGGGTGATCAAGTCTGCAGGAGAGGGCATTTAAGGATGACCAGGCTGGCAGAGGAGGGAAGTTGGGCATAGCCAGGCCTGCAGGGAAATGTTGTTGCGGGGGACATAGGGATGCAGGGGAGGACAGTTAGGGACAAACAGGCTGGCATGGGAATGATGGGGTGGTCATACTGGCAGGTAGAAGCAGTTAGGGAAAATCAGGAAGGCAAGCAGGTGAACAATTGGGAATGAGCAGTCCTGGATTGTGAGAGGGGTCACAGATTGGAGAGGGTGCAGGTTGAGCTGAGGGACACCACCCCCATGCACAAATTTTGTGCACCAGGCCTCTAATAGTACATAAAAACATAGATACAGGTACAGTGGAACCTCGAGATATGAGTGGAGTACCCTAACATACGAGATTTTTGAGATATGAGCCCTTGAGCGAGCGATTTTTGCTTTGAAATACGAGCAACATTTGAGATAGGAGTAATCGCTTGGATCGGCTGGCTGCACACGACCCACCAGTTTACCGTGACTCGAGCATCTCATAGTTTCCCACGCCTCAAGGTTACGGAATGAATTAAACTTGTATCTCGAGGTACCACTGTATGTGAGTTCAAATACTGTATTAGATATACACTTTGCAAATATTTCTCATATATGAATGCTCATTTAGTTTCTACGAATCTCTTTTGATTAAGTAGAATTTCTTAAATATTTATTTCTTTATTTATACTCTTTATTAATTAAAGTATTATATATGTCTCTTTTTCCCCCATTGACCTCCCCCCAGCCACTCCCAACTCCCTTGCCCCCCTACTGTCTCTGTCCATTGGTTATGCTTATATGCATGCATACAAGTCCTTTGGTTTATCTCTTACCACCTTCCATCCTTCCCCTATCTTCCCACTGAAGTTTGACAGTCAGTTCAATGCTTCTTTGTCTCTGGATCTGTTTTTATTCATCAGTTTATGTTGTTCATTGTATTCCACAAATGAGTGAGATAATGTGATATTTATCTTTCTTTGGCTGGCTTATTTCACTTAGTATAATGTTCTCCAGCTCTGTCCATGCCATTGAAAATGGTAAGAATTCCTTCTTTTTGACAGCAGCATAGTATTCCATTGTGTAGATGTACCACTGTTTTCTAATCCACTAATCTGATGATGGATATTTAGGCTGTTTCTAAATCTTAGCTATTGTAAATTATGCTGCTGTGAACATAGGGGTGAATATATCATCTGATTGGTGTTTTTAATTTATTGGGATATAGTCCTAGAAGTTGGATTACTGGGCCAAATGGGAGTTCCATTTTTAACTTTTGGTGGAAACTCCATTCTTTTTTCCACAAAGGCTACACCATTCTGCATTCTTACCAGCAGTGCTTGAGGGTAGAATTTTGAAACATTTATGAAATCTAATTTAGCTTTTTCCTCCCTCTTTTATTGTTATGGTCTTCCGTCTCTTCTGAAAAAAAAAAAATCTTTATATACCTCAAAGTTGTGATAATATTGTCTTCTTTTTTTTTTTTTGAGTTTTAGAAGTTTTAGAATCTAACCAATATCACCGCAATAAATTAAATAAAAATTTAACTAACATGAAAAAATGCTTAACATTTTTTGTTGCTGTTTTTGTTAATCCTCACCCAAGGATATTTTCCTATTAATTTTTAGAGAGAGTGCAAGGGAGGGGAAGAAAGATAGAAAGAGAGAGAGAAAGATCGATGAGAGACATACACATCACTTGGCTGCCTCCCACAAACACCCCAACCAGGGCAGGGACCGAACCTGCAACCAGGTTATGTGCCCTTGACCATAAATTGAACCTGCGACCCTTTGCTGAGTGGGTCAATCTTTTAACAACTGAGCACACTAGCCAGTGTTTAACATTTATTTTTAATACTAAAGTCTAGAATCAATCTAACATCAATTTTTTTTGTATATGGTTGAATTATTTAATTTTTTGTCTCAAGCTCTAAGTATTTCTACATGATTTATTAAGAAGAGTTTCATTCTTCCATTGCATTGTTTTAGTAACTTTATTGAGAATTAGCTGAACATACAATTGAGGGATTCTTTTTGAGTTCTCTTTTTAACTCTATGAATCTATTTGTCTATCTTTATGTCAGAATCATTATCTTAATTACAGTGGCATTATACTGTCTTCTTCAACTTTTTTTAAACTCAAGGTTATGTGTATATTCTAATAAAGACATTTACATTTCCCTTGTATTTCCACACAAACATTTGTTTATTTTTTTTAAAATAAACCTGATAGGATTATTATAATTACATTGAATCTGTAGATCAATTTAAAGATAGTTTGCATATTTAAAATATTCAGCATTTTAATTTTAGCAAATAAACATGGTATATTTCTCCATATATTTACATTTCATTTAATTTTTTCATCAATATTTTCATGTGTTTAGTATACAGGTCGTTTTTATAGTTTTTGTTAAGTGTTATTTTAAATAATTTATATCGTATCTAATAAAAGAGTAATATGCAAATTGACTGTACCTCTGCTACACTCACAAGCCATGCCCACTAGCCAGAGTGAGTATGCAAATTAACCCAACCAAGATGGTGGTTAATTTGCATATCCTGGTGCAGAAGGAAGCCAAGTGCTACAGAAGGAAGGGGAGCTGGGTAAGCAAGCAAGTGGGGCAGTGGAGAAGGGAGGAAAGCAGGTGGGACAGGGGTGAAGGGAAGGAAGTAGGCAGGGCTGCTGAGAAGGAAGGGAACCTGGCCAGGCAGAGAGACCACAGCAGGAAGCCCTATTGCAGGAATCTTTCTGCCATGAGTCTCTAGTATATATATATATGTGTGTGTGTGTGTGCGTGTGTGTGTGTGTGTGTGTGTAGTATATATATAACTATTTTTTGAAAAATAAGCATTATTGAGTTGTAAATTACATATAACTAATTAAATCTTCTAAAAATGTGCAGTTTGCTGATTTTAGCATATAATTTAGCTATTTTTAAAATTAATAAACTTTCTATTTTAGAAAAGTTTTACATTTGCAGAAAAATTGAACAGATAACATAGAGAACTATTATATAATACCTTCTCAACCCATATGCAATCTTTCCTTTTATTAACATCTTGAATTAATGTGCTAAGTTCATTATAATTGGTGAATCAATATTGTTAACAGTATTCTTTACTAAAGTTCAATGTGTACATTTGGGCTCACTCTTGATATTTTACATAATATGGGTGTTAGCAATATATAATGACATGTACCCACAGTCTCATACAGAAATAAATTCACTGCCTTAAGATACCCTATGCTCTTTTTTTTCTCCCCCTCCTATCCTAGAAACATTTCAAAACTACAGTTTTTTTTACAGCCCCTATAGTTTTTAGAATGCTTCAGTCCTTCAGAAAGCCTGTTCTTTCCTCCAGGTGGAAGGCTGGAGGGGCTGGAGTTGGGTCTTTACCTTCCCTGAGGATTCCTAAGCTCCAGTAAAACCCACTGTGCCCCAAATCTTGGCAAATAGTTTTCCTTGAGGATAAGCTTTTGTTAAAGTGAACAGAATGCTGTAACATTTTTCGGAAAGGTTACTTCTTCTCCTCACATCCACCTCACGACCAGAGTACAAGCGGTTGTTTCTTTGACTTTGACTCTGAGTATCTGGAGGGGCTCCTGGAGATACAATGAAGGAAAGTTTTTAATTTTCCAGTTTACTCACTCTGAGCCTTCCAGCAATTCATCAGTTAAACATTCTGTTTGATCTCTTACCAGTCCTAGCAGGAGAGAGCTGCTAGTGGGTGTACATTCCAGTCTGGTGAACTGCAATTTCTTGTATTTGCTTATTTCTCCAATTTTGAAGATGGGAATTTACCCTGTGATTTAAATGTAATAATAGTTGTTGATTTTTAGTTTGTGTAGCTTTCTGCTTGCTGTTGATAACTTCTAAGTTCCTTACATGTTAGATAAGAAATAGGATGATAACAAAATAATTTATACTTTTTTAAAAATATTTTTCTAGTTTGTTTAATTAAAGTGGAATGGTTGACCCAAATTACATTGTCTGATATTACTGTAAGTTAAGTCCCATTATTATCTACTTTAATCTTCATTTCAATTATATGAATAGTTCATTAATGTACTATTCTTCATTAGTTCCAATTAATAGCTTGTTTCTGTATTTTTACTTGTATTCCTCCCTTACTATTTGGAACACCTCTCTACTAGCTAAAGTAAGTTATTTTTATTTTGGTATATCAAAATTCTATCCATTCTGGCACAAACCAAGATAGCGGCATAGGTGAACATCTAAACTGCTGCCTCACACAACAATTTCAAAACTAAAGACAGAATAGACATCATCCAGAACCAAAGGAAAGCTGGAACAGTGGAAATTCTACAACTGGAAGGAAAGAGAGGGGCACATAAAGACTCAGAGGAACTGCAAAAAGCTGAAGTACAGAGGCACACACATGGAGAGGACTGGTGGCTGAGTGCCTGTCTGGCTTTCTCTAATGAGAGGGAGACGAAAACTCCTAATTGCAGTGAACCCCAGTTACAACTGCATTGAACCCCAATTCTGGGTGAGACCCTGGGGTCCCAGATTCATAAGGGGAAGTCTGGACTGTTGGGAAAAGAGAGGAGTGCACGGAAACTCAGGGGAGCCACAAAAGGTAAACATTTGGAGGTACATGTGCGAGTGCACACAAAGAGGACTACAGCGATTATTGAGGGACACTGAGACCTTGGGCTTCATAGGGCAGGACTAATGGGAAGCCAAGGCTGTCTGCTCAGCCCTGAGACTCCACCCTATCCACGCTGAGAGCACAGAAGCTTTTGCAACTTTTCAAGTCTTGTCTCATAAGGTTGTCTCCAGGACAGAAGTTCTCCCAGCATAGACACAGCTTATCCTTATAGCCAATTGGCCTGGAGGTCAATTTCTCCCAGTGATACCAACAACAATCAAGATTTAACTACAACAAGGTTGTACACACAGTCCACAAAGGAACGCACCAAGAGTGTCCACCTCAGGTAACTGGGAGGTTGAGCCATTGGGCCCTATAGGACACCTAGCACACAAAACTACTTTACCAACTCAGGGAAGCAGCAAAAATGTGGAGAAAAATAAACAGATCCCAAATGAAAGAAATGGAGAAAAACAAACGACTGATATAGAGTTCAAAACCATGGTTATAAGGTTTTTTAAGAATTTCCTAGAAAAGGCCAATAAATTTAGTGAGACCCTCGAGAATATAAAAAAGGACCAGCTAGAGGTGAAAAGGGATTAAATAGAAATTAAACATACATTGACTGAAATTAAATATATATATATATATATATATATATATATATTATACAGAGACCTAACAGAGACTAGAGGAACATAAGAATCAAGTCAAAGATTTGAAATACAAGGATACAGAAAATACTCAACTGGAAAAGCAAAAAGAAAAAGGAATTAAAAAATGTGAAGATAATATAAGGATCCTCTAGGACAACTTCAAGCATAACAACATCAGAATTATGGGGGTGCCAGAAGAAGAGAGAGAGCAAGATACTGAAAATCTACTTGAAGAAATAATGACTGAAAACTTTCCCTACTTCGTGAAAGAAATAAACTTACAAGTCCAGGAAGCACTGAGAACCCCAAACAAAAGAAATCCAAAGAGAACCATACCAAAACACATCATAATTAAAATACCAAGAGCAAAAGACAAAGAGAGAACATTAAAAGCATCAAGAGAAAAACAGTTCATTACCTACAAGGGAGCACCCATACGACTGTCAGCTGATTTCTCAACAGAAATGATGCAGGCCAGAGGGGAGTGGCAAGAAATATTCAAGGTGATGAATAGCAAGAACCTACAACCAAGAATAATCTATCCAGCAAAGCTATCATTCATATTTGAAGGTCAGATAAAGAGCTTCACAGATAAGAAAATTTAAAGGAGTTCATCAACACCAAATCAGTACTATATGAAATGTTGAAAGGTAGTCTTTAAGAAGAGGAAGAAGAAGAAAAGGTAAAGATAAAAATTATGAACAATAAATACATATCTATCAACAAGTGAATCTAAAAATCAAGTGAATAAAAAATCTTATGAACAGAATAAACTGGTGGATATAATAGAATCAGGGGCATAGAAAGGGAGTGGACTAATGATTCTCAAGGGGAAGAGTGTGGGGGGCGGTGAGAAGAGACTGGACAAAAACGTATACCTATTGATGAGGACAGTGGTCGGGGGCAAGTTAAGGCCAGAGGGTGAGGTGGAAACTGGATGGAGGGGACTTATAGGGTAAAAAAATAGGAAAAATTGTAATAATCTAAACAATAAGGATTTATAAAATTAAAAAATATTCTACCCAACCTTTATATGCTAGCTGAAATTGTATCTCTTATCAATTATTGGTATTGAAAGCATTAATACCATTAGTAACCTTGTTATTATTTAAAAGGAAAGAAGTAAAGGGAAGATTAGACAATATAAACATCACATTTTTACAGTTTTGCCAGGAAACTGTAGTTAATATTTTCCAAGTCTGTTCCCTATAAGTCACAGGGGGAAAAGACTGGGCAATAAATGAATGCCCGTTAAGGTCAAATGCTTATATGTCAGTCACACCTGAGAGCAAGTCAGTGGCCAGAATAGGCAAGGCCACTGCAAGGGCATGAGAACTGAGACATTTAAACTCCTGAATAAAAGAAATGTACTTTCTTGGCTTTTTCTCTTTCTTGG
>PVJN01045976.1:0-16643 GCA_004026805.1 Lasiurus borealis
TGTTGATATTTTTCTCTGTTGACTAATGAGTTTGCCGACCACTGAGCTAGACCATGTAGAGTCTCAAGTTAAGTTTAAAAGGAATAAACTTTGACAAAAACTTAGGTAAAATAAGACTTTCATTGCTCCCACAGCACCATAGCAACCACATCCTATAACAAGTAACTGTTGATATTGGAAGTGAATTTGCAAAAGTAAACCTTTACCTCTAAGTGGGGTTCTGATGGTTTCATTACAAGTGGATTTCATGGCTTATAGTACCCATGGGCTAATTAACACTTGAAAGCAGTCATTTGGATAAAGGTGAACAAATTTTTGACACCAGAGATAATTCTCAATATTCTTCATGTCTTAATACCAGTAAATATCAGCCAATGTGGAGGTGGTATAGAATTATGCTCCAATCAAACAGAAATGAAAATAAAGGCATTATAGCATCTTAGATAATGAAAGAACCTCAATCCAAAGGTATAAGTGGCAAAGTGGATGCTAGCATATTCTTAGGTCTAACACAGTGTCTATTCATATAGGTGATCAACTTAGATTTGTTGGATAACACATGAAGGAAGGAAAAAAGGAATTGGATTGATGTTTAAAAAATTGAAGTTTGAATAATTGTGTACGATATTGGATGCCTTAGTTAGCATTGAGACATTGCTAGATTAAGCATTAGGTATTCATTATTATTGCATTTTATTTTTCACTAGGAGTTACGATCTTTCTACCTGGTGATTGGCATTTTAAGGGAGGGGCTAGTTTGAAATGGTTAACTTGAGTTCATTATATTAAATCAATGGGATTCTAAAAAAAACTACATATTTTGTCCGTGGGTTTAACTTCAAATAATTCTCCTTTTTTGTTTAATAGCATGCGGACAACGTTCTAGATGATTGTTTGTCCTTTTTTTTGCCTCTGATGCCTCCCTGGCTGGTTTCAGGCAGACTTAGCAAACAAATTTTGGAATTAAGGGGAGGAAGTTGTTAAGCTTGTGTTTCAGCTCATTCTAAACAGAGGGTGGGTTGCTGCAAGTGCAAGAATAATAAAAGTGACGTAAAAAGTTCTTAAACAGTGCTTTCCCAAGGCACTTGGGACACCGAAGATATTAATGAACGCTTGTTAAAGTCCTGTGGGATAGGAAAGGGGTAAGGATTATTAACATGTTTTATAGGGGAAATGAAGCATCAATAAAGTATCAAGCAGTAATTATGTAAAAGAATAAGGTTTCAAGCCCCAGACTCCTTTCTCAGGGCCTTGCTCGCCAAAGCCCAAATAAAATTGCGCAAGCCTCATACTTCTCTCTCTTACCTGCACACCTTGTTCCTCAGATCAGGAGTTCTAAGCCCTTTTTTACACTGTGCACACCCCAGCCCTCTCCTTCCCTCCCTCTCAGCCGATGAAATTGCCTCCTATTTCACATAGATCCTTGAAGCCATATACGGTGAACTCTCAACCTCCCTTCTTGCTGACTCAAAATTTATTTTTATCTTCACCCATTTTCCTGCTCATTCCTCTTCCTTGTTTCAGAGTCTCATTGCCTTGAAAAGCCAGGTCCCTCTAGCCCTCTTCTGGATTCCATGCATTACAGCTTTCTGCCACCCATCTCCTTCATACCTTTCATCTCTCCTCCTCTTGGAGCGCTTTCCTGTCAAGCTAAAATCGGGCTCAGAACTCTCCTTCCCTAAAAATAACTTTTCCTTGGCCCTGCTTTTCTTGCATGTGACCTCCCTATCTCTCTCCCTCTCTTCCTGTAATTGCCTAATTTCTGAAAAGAGCAGCCTGTTTGCCGTGCTTCCAGACGTTTGCAAAGACCATTTGGACGGCTCTTGTTTTCCTGAGAGGCAGCAGGAGCTTTGGAACCAGACTACCTGGGTTCGAGCCCAAGGAGGGGGAGGCTGGCCTTATCACACTCTGCTGTTCCCTGGAAAAAAGGGATCATTGCTTTCAGGGTGCCTTTCCCAGCACCGACTTTCACCCTCCTGCCGCTCACAGCAGCTCTCTACTTGGGGGAGACATCTCATTGGCTTTTAGTTCCCAATCTGAGCTCCTGTCTGAAACACTTGTCTTTCCTAAGGAATTCAGTTGTTGAGAATGACTTAAGGGTTTTGAAATGTAGATTTTTTATTCTAAATAGGAAGAGTTAAAGGAGGAGGATGACAGCCACCACTACCAAGTGAGAACTATATCTATGCATAATGGCTGGCTGCTATTCACAGCTCTTCTCCTATTAAGAAATCTTGGTGCACACACCGAATGGGATAATGACTCAGGTCTGTGGGGAAGCACTTGCTTTTAAACGTTAAGGTGACACTGAGGCAATGTGATTTCACCAGTTACCTGATGGCCTTGCAAGCATTTCTTTCCTATCCTGGTTTTAAATCACTGATTTGATAGATAAGAGGGATGTAAAAATATCACGGAATTGTAGAATAAGAGGTGCTCTGACTGAGGAGGAGAGAGAAGTGAGAGCAAAGGGCCAAAAAAGTTATTGATCGTAGTTCTTTGGGTAACAACTAATGCACCTTTATATTTAAAAAAATGGAATTTGATGACACCTGTAATTAGAGACTAAAGATATAAAAAGATGCAATCTAAATATACAAAAAAAACCCCAAAAACCCCTCACGCAAACAAACAACAACCCATTAAAAACAAAGACAGCAAAACAAAACAAAACAAAAACAGGACTGAGACTGGTGGCCCTAGCTTGATGGCAGCCAGGTAAACATCCAACAAGCATTTATGGACACTTTCTAAATACTGGAAGCGCAGGAGTGAATAACAGCTCTTCTTCTGAAGAAGTGACAATCTAGGACATTAAGCAGATAAACAAACAGTTTATGTGGCATAAATACAGTGATTCAGGTTTCCCCGGAAGCGGTGATGAAATAATAGACTCAAAAAGCAGGGCAAGCATCCAGGTGGAGGGGGTAAGGCCAGTGTGGAGGAGTGGGAGGGGAGAGGTTCTTGGGGAGAGAGGGAAAGGAAAAATTTGGGGAGCAAGGAGTGGGAGGGGGGAGGTTCTTGGGGAGAGAAGGAAAGGAAATTTTGGGGAGCAAGGAGTCAGAGAGGGGAGGGTATAAGAAAGGACTGGAAAAGTAGGCCAACTCTGGATCAAAACTAAATAATGTTGAAATAATACCTGTGGTAATAAAAAGAGGGGGTGAGAAAATACAAATAAAGACTTAATCCTTGCAAATAAAAGGTTCTGGCTGGAAATGTAAGCCATTATTTAAAAACCCCTGGGAAGAGGATTGTAAACCAGACTGCTTGTGGGTCTGAGTGACCTTGACCAAGTGCAGTAATTCCAAGAACCCAAAATTCTTTAAATGGTCTCTATGGCTCTAGATCACAGTCCTGATCTCAAATCTGCCCTGTTCTTATATTTCAAGGGAAACCTACTTTCCACCTACATTTCTTTTCATCTTTGTTCCTTCTGCTCTACTGCAGGGCAATGAAGACTAGACATGCCTATGGGAATGTAAGTCACAAGGAGAGATGGGTAATGCTCCAGACAGTGTTTGCTCTGTAGGTAGAAGTCCGGACTGACCGTATTTCCACTCTGCTCCTTGAGTTTTTCTTGCCGATGTTCCAGCTAGTGGAAGTCACACCTGATCTTTCATGATCTCAAATGGCTCACCTTTATAAGTGAATTTTCACAATGGAACTGGCCGTTTTATAAAAAAAGTAGGTAGTGTTTATAAAGAAACAAAGAAGTGATTCTTTACCAATTTTACAGGGTGTGGAGCAACGTCTCATACAATTCTTGGCAAGTATTTTAAAACATGGCACTGAAAAATGCAAAAAAAAAAAAAATCCAAAAAAAAACAATACCCCATAAACAAAAACCAGTGTCAGAGAGATTCTGTCTCCCTTTCTGTTGTGTGTTTTCTCTGTTGAAATCTGGACTCCAGGCCAACACTGAGAGTGGAAGTAGTATTTACTCAGCCCTTGTTATGTTCCATTTGTTTTCACACATGCTCCTTCACATGTGTAACACATCCAGTGAGGCAGGGAATGTTGTTATCCCCATTTTCTAGGGAAGGAAACCAAGGACCAAAAAGGTGAAATAATTTGTAGAAAAGCACAGAATTAGCAGAAGAGCTGTGATTCCAAGTCTTGCTTCTCTGATCCTAAAGCTTCAGCTTTCTCCAATTCACTGACTTACGGCAGCTTCGGGGCTCCTTATGCCCACAGGATCCTGTTCTTTCCTCTTTGTCAAAAAAATGTCTTACTTTTTGATAAAGTAAATAAAATATACACATAGAAAAATATACACACACCTTCAGGGTATAGTTTCATAGAGTTTTCACAGACTGACTACATCTATCAATCAGCTCCCAGATCTTGACATAAAGGTTCATCAGCATCCCCCCAATTCTCCCTTGTTCCTGTCTAACCATGAACCCCCACATTCAGAGTAACCACTCTCCCGACTTCTACTGTAGACTAATTTTGCCTTTTTCTGTACTTTATACACAGGAGTCATACTGTCTTATGTTTCTGACTTCTTTCATTCCAGAGAAATGTTTGTGAGATTCATTCACAACATTGCAAGTCATTAAAGATTGTTCATTCTCCTTGTTGAATAGTATTCTAGTATGTGAATAAACCCTAATTACCCGTTCTTTTTTTTCTTTCTTTCTGAGAAATTGAGTACTTTCCTGTTTGGGATTGTAAAAGAAAGGTTTTTCAATGATGTCTACATCCTAATCTCTGTGAATATGTTACCTTATGTGGTGAAAAGAACTTGGCAGATATGATTAAGGGTTTTTGAGATGGGAGAGGCCCAATGTAATCACAAGAGTCCTTATAAAAGGGAGGCAGGAGAGTCAAAGTCAGAGAGGAGAAGCAGTGTTAGAAGCAAAGGTTGGATTGTTGTGTTTTGGAGATGCCACCTAAGGATGGCAGTGGCCTCCAGGAGCAGGAAAAGACAAGGGAACAGATTCACACTCAGAGGGAATGTATCTGTGTGACACTTTGATTTTAGCCCACGACACCCATGTGGACTTCTGACTAAAAGAACTCTAGATTAGTACATTGGTACTGTTTTAACCCATAAAATTTGTGGTAGCTTTTTACAGCAACAGTAGGAAACTAGAGGGCTATTATGGGAACATTCTAGTATATGTAATTTGATGAACATATGAACTCATTACTGTTGAGTTTATGTCCCTGGGAAGGAGATTTCTCAGTCATAGGATATGCCTATTTCAGCTTCAGTCAATAATATCAAGTAAATTCCCAAAGTGGTTATACCAATATATATACTCTCTACTAGAAATGATGAGAGAGTTCTGATTACTGTACATCTTTGTCAACATTTGCAATGAGCTTTTTTCATTTAAAAAGGTCTGGGAATGTATAGTGAGGTTTTTTTCTCAGTGGTTTAAATTTGCATTTCCCTAATGACTAATGAGGTTGAGTACTCTCTATATACAGAGTATTCCCCAAAATGTATACACATTTAACAGTTGATAGCTCAATGATGTTTCTTTCTTTTCAGATTTAACCCATTGGAATCAATAATGTATAATAAGTATATATATACATTTTGGTGGACACCTTGTATTTATTGCCCATTTGAATTTTTGTGTGTGTTTATTCAAGTCTTCTGCCCATTATTTTCTTCCTGCTGGGTATTGGTCTGTCTCCATTATATTGGCTATAGAAGTCCACTCAGTTCTGTTTTTCTGAAATTTGCATTCAGTTTTTCAAAGTTATCTTTCCATATTCTTTCCCATTTTTCTAACTCTCATTTCTTCAATTGTCCCCAAAGAAATACATACTTCAAAATTGGTTTAGACCTAATCATACGTCCCATGAGAAGTCTGTGATAATCACTTTTAGAGCTTTGCAATTTTAAAAGAGGCCTTTGGTCTGATTTCTTGACTTTCAGCATCTACACAACCTTTGTTTATCTAGGCCTGCCCAGTAAAGCCTAGCATCTTCACATTTTGACCACTAGGGAATTTTCACCAAAAAAAAAAAAACAGTCCCTGCAGCAAAATTCAACCATTAGCAAGCAGTCACACCTACTGAGCCACACCAGCCAGGGCCACCACACAAAGGTTAATAGGTAGTATTTTCATTTTTTTTTCAGTTAAAAATATTTTCTAATTTTCCTTTAGATTCCCTTTTTGACTATGGATTGTTTATAAATTTAATTTCCAAGTATATGGAGAGTTCCTTGTTATAGTTCCATAATTAATTCTTAGTTTAATTCAGTTATAATCTAAGGATATACTTTGTGTGAAACCAATTTGTTTTAGTTTGTGAAGATTGTTTTATGACTCAAGGTATTTTCTGTCTTGGTAAATGTTCCATATGAACTTGAAAAAAATGTCTATTGCTGGAGACATTTTTAAATAGATTATCTGTAGGTGTTGGGTGGAGTTCTACACACAACTAGATCCATTTGGTTGATGGTATAATTCAGTTCTCTATCTTTAATGATTTTCAGCCTACTAGCTCTGCTAAGCATAGTGAGAAGAGTATGGAAGTCCCAGGTATAGTTGTAGATTGGTCTAAATTCTGCCAGTTTTTGCTTCATGTATTTTGAAGTTCTGTTAGAAGCAATCGCATTGAGAATTGTTATGTCTTCTTGGCGAATTAGCATTTTTGTCATTTTGCAGCATCTCTTTATGTGCATAGTTTTAACTTAATTTTTCTGTCTGTGTTTAGGATCTCAGAAAAATAATTTTAAAGCATCATGGATTTGTGAATGTAGACTTAGTCCTGATTTTATTATGCTCTCTCTATAAAACGAATGTAGCATTATCTTGACTCTTAATGTTAATTGAACCAATATCACCTGTGTGGCTATATTTTAAACATGGAAAAATTAGAAGAACCTGTCACTGAGGAACTTTTAGTCCAGTGAAGTGACAACTTTGTTCTCTGACGCCGTATGGTAGGAGTTGCCGTTTTGGGAAAGGCTTAGTCCCAGTTTATGGGTTCTGAGTGATTGAAGACTGCTTCCAGGATCCTGGTGCTTTGGTTTTCCTTCATCTCTTCCTCCGAGAAGGAAGGCACAGTTTCTAGAAGAAATGTCTATCAGTGACATAGAAAGCCACATCTGAAGAGCAGAGACAAAAGGAAATGTGTAGAAATAGGGGAAACCAGCATCCAAGAAAGATTTTCTTTTCCCCCAGCAGACTTAGAATTTGGCCACTCAATGCCACTGTGCCTCAGATAGACTAATGCTCTGATGTTATGTGGCAGATACAACAGTCTCCTGCCTCGTTTCCTAAACTCATGGCACAGCAATGGAAATCACGCAGTACCAGAAGCAGTCTTCCTCTTAAGCAGGAAAAGATCAGCCTGGAGAGAAACTCGGAGATGTAGCAAGAGTTTAGGGAGGTAGGAGAGAGGACAAAGGTCCCTGAAAATATTTCTCGTACTTCTTATATCTGTCAAGTTAATTATACCTCAACTAAAATAATAGATGGTCACCAAATTGAATACCATCTTGAAACCCATTCTCATCATTAAACTACCATGGATTAACTGCTTAAATTGTGAGCTTGAATTTGTAGCATCAGCATAGCCCTTGAATGAATTATGGACTTGTATTCACTCCAGAACAATCTATTACCCTCTACCTAACAGAAAACGCCATTTGTTGCAATTTGTGCAAACTATAAATCAATACATTATTACTTAGAGGCATGTAAGCTATGGCTGCACTGCACACTCCTGCATTTGGTAATGGTGTATGCGTTGGGGGTTGGGGGAGGAGCAGCATAGATTTTTTTTTTTAAATTTTCCATTTGAGTACTCACAAAATTTTCAGGAGAATGAATGGTAGCTCCTCTCTTCTTATACTGCAAAATGACTTCTCTGCTCAAGTGTTCTTGCAGGTCTCAAACATGTACTGACCAATCTCAGATAACCCACCTTTGAATGTGGTTTTACATTGGAGGAGCTGTGCACCGTCTAGCAGGTGATAGGTCTTTTTGCAGAGGTTCCAACCCTGGCTGTGCCCTAGAGCCACCTGGGATGTGGGGCAGACTTTTGGAAATCATTGCCTACACCAGACCCCCGTTCCTTACAATGCAAAGTTTGGGATGACACCCAGACACTAGAATTTTCCAGAAAATACAAGAAATCATCCAGATAATTTTAATGTGCAGCCAAGGTTGATAACCTCTGCTCGACGGAATACGAAGAAAACAAGTGTGAAGGGAGAGTAGCTGTGGGCTGTACTGTTCTCAGACTCAACCTGAGATGCATCTCGAGGATTTCAGATACAAGCAAGTCCACGGGAAGCCTCTTAGGGTATTTCTCTGCCCACCTGAAGGGTGAAAAAAGATAAAATTGAGTGCCCTTGACAAGAAGTAAGTGCTCAATAAATCCTTCCTTCTCTTAAAAATGCAGATACCTAACAGGGGCTTAGCATGTGCAAATAAGCACACATCCGCCTTGCATGAAACGTCTCTCCCTTGGCTTGGTCATTCACGCACTGCTTCTTGACCCCTTTCATCTGATGGTACACTGGGAAAAGGATGCTTGATCTGCACACTGGCACGAACAACAGAGTCTACAGCCCAATTGTCCCAAGATCTGAGGAGTTAATACCTGATGGGAAATAAATGTGTCCTTTTGTTCCTGGAAGGCTGGAGAGTGTACCAGAATTGCTAGGTATTCCTTGTCTAGAGAGCGCCACCTCAGACTGCTGTGGTTTTACCTGCAGCACTGATGAAACAAAGAAAGCCAGCAAGAGGGCTGCCACAATCAAAAGATTAGTAAGAAGAACTACAGTTTGTCAAAATATTGCTATGTGCACCTACTGTGCTAAGGTTCTTCTTACACCTCAGCTCCTCTGTCTTTCTTTTTTTTTTAAATTTTATTTTATTGACTTTTTACAGAGAGGAAGGGAAACGGATAGAAAGTTAGAAACATCCATGAGAGAGACATTGATCAGCCACCTCTTGCACACCTCCTACTGGGGATGTGCCCACAACCAAGATACGTGCCCTTGACCAGAATTGAACCTGGGGCCTTTCAGTCCTCAGGCTGATGCTCTGTCCACTGAGCCAAACCGGTTTTGGCTTTTTTAAAAATATTTTATTGATTTCAGAGAGGAAGGGAGAGGGAAAGAGAGAAAGAAACATCACCGATGAGAAAGAACCATTGATTGGCTGCCTCCTGCATGCAACCTACTGGGAATCAAGCCCGCAACCCAGGCATGCGCCCTTGGCTGGAGTTGAACCTGGGACCTTTCAGTCTACAGACCGATGCTCTATCTGTTGAGCCAAACCAGCTAGGGCTCCTGTTTTCCTAGCTGCTATGTAAGGAAGGCACATGCATTTCCACTTCCCATTTTCCAGACGAGAAACCTGAGATCCAAGAGATGCACCTAAACATGCTGTGCCACCTCAAGGTCCCTCATCACCTCCCTTCTGCTCACTTTCCATCTCCAGTCACTGCTTCCTGGATCTGCCAGTGCCAGAGCCTGCAAGGAGCATCCTACCCTAACTCTGAGCTCCCTGGCGCCCTCCTCCTTATGACCCAAACCCTGTCTCTCTGTGACCTCCCCTGGCCGCCATGCTGATCTCCCCTGGGAATCCTGTAGCCTGCCCTTCTCTGAACCGGAGAAGTCTGAATGATAGAAAGGAGAACGAAATTAAGAAAACCTGTGCCTTTCTAATTGATGGTTAGTTAAAAAGAAAAAAGACATAGAGAAGAAGCTTTATGGTACCAAGGTCACAGAATAAATTGGCCACCAGGCTAGGAAGAGCCTCAGACAGCTGTTTACTGAGGGGGCTCTTTCAGTTGAGCTGGGGAGCCGAGCCCCGGGAGCTTCTGCGTAAGCACAGGGCAGGATTTTGTCAGTGGCAGCCCCTTTCAGGGAACCGTAACTGCAGTCACATTGAATCACGAGCTAGATTAGCCACATTAGAGCTCTCCCCATAATATATTTCAAAGTTAAAGCACAGGCTGTGGCAATACTATCAAAACCTGTAATTTCTGATGCAAATGAACAGCATGAGAAATGGCCCCTGGCTACTGGGATAGACAGAGGAATATGTGAGTGAAATAGCATGGCAGTTATGTCAAAATTTGGAAGAATAACTATATCCTAGAATAGTAAATTATTATCACAGCCTGACTGGTAGGATAACCCATAAGGTAAGGGAATGTGTGTGTGTGTGTGTTTTTGGTACCTGGGTAAAATTACATTGTCAATTTTGTTTTAGTCCCTTTTTAAAACCTGCACATTCATTTTTGAAAATGTGTGTGGAACATAAGGTGACATTTGGAAGAAAAGCATAATTTTCAAAGAATACTGATTCCATTAGTTCTTATATTGCAGATGCCGACGAATTTAACTTTTATAGAGTTGCTAACACATGGAAGGCATAAAATGGACTCCCAGCTACCTAAGCAATGTCTCAGGGAAGACCTTGAGCTTTAGAAAATGTATTTTTTTGGTGAGGGGGGGGGTAAAGGAGGGGGAAGGGACATACTGTGGCATTGAGTTTCATGGGCACAAGCCCGTAGAATCAGAAATCTTTAAGTCCTAAGGTCTCCTTGGCTGAATGTTGTTATGAAACCAACATAACTGTACTGAGCCTAACTTTTCTTATCTTCAGAATGGAGCTAATAATACCTTCCTTGTAGAGCCTCATAAAGATTAGAAATGATAATATGGGTAAAGTGTTCAGCATACTTCCCTTCATTTAGACCAGTGGTTCTCAACCTTCCTAATGCCACCTCCCTTTAATGCAGTTCCTCATGTTGTGGTGACCCCCAACCATAAAATTATTTTCGTTACTGTAGCATTAGGAAGGTTGAGAACCACTGATTTACACCCTCTGGGAAGGAGAGCTGATATATTACTAATTAAACTCTTGTTTGAGATGTATGTTTTAAATTCTAGAGTTTTAGGATGGACTCAGAGGAACAGTAGTGAAAGCAAATATAGTGGGCTTAATATTTTGTTTATGTACTTAGCTTTTGTATATCATTGAATTGACTCCTGATAGTTGGCTGTTTGGGTGTGAGTTAACTAACCCTTCTAAAGGTAAAACTTGCAAACTTTTTCAGCAAACTAAATTATAGAATCCTCCCCATCTATGGGAAATACAGGTGTATTGATCAATAAATATAATTTAATTAAACTTTTGTATCTAAGTTAACTTTAATTGGTCACACACAAAAACATGAAATAAATAAATGTATTTGTTTTGAGAACTGTGCCTAGAGCAACAAATCAAGATGAGAGTAAGGCTTTGGAGTTAGGCAAACCTGGGCTTGATTCCTGACCTTTCTTGCTGGCTGAGTGACCTTAGCTTAGTCTATGACTCTATGTGCCCCAGTTTTCTCATCTAGGAAATGAAAACAATAGCTACTATAAAATTGTAGAGATTAAATAAGATAATGCATATAAATGTTTGGTGTGGTACTCATCACTTGGGATAATCTACATAAATAAATGTTTGTTTGTTTGTGGGGCCTGAAACTATAATTTGATCAGAGGACAGAAATATTTATAGGGTTATTCAATACCAGAAAATTATGTTAAAATCCATAGGAGATGGTAAATGGATCTAATGTGTGGGTAGACCATGAGATCTTTTTGGTCATTGTTTTGACTAGATAGGATTACTCACTTGGTGTTTCAAAACATTTTTTAGCTCCCAAAACCAGAGCAGAAAGGAAAGCAAAATTGAACATTGTACATGGTTAACTTGAAACTGTATTTAGAAGTGAGACCAGCTGCTGTGTTTTTTTTTAACTTACTATTTTGGCTACCAACATAGTAGGTGTGGTTTTGTGTTCATGTTATAGGTAAACTTAGTTTTGATACAGTGTGTGATAGTGTTCTGAGGATTTTTCACAACTGTTATTCTGGTAGCAAAGTGTGGATATGATAAAGAAGTGGGACTGGTATTGGTAAATGTGAGGAAAGCTAGTAAAAAATGTTATGGTCTGAGTGGTCATTTTTGTAGACCAATATATGTATATAAATATGGTTTGCTACCTGAGAATTTGAAAATGGTCTACTTTGTCATCTAATGATTTGGATTTTGGCTGCCTTATTTCTTTTGTTAAGAACCCTCAAAATCCAACAATTTGCACTGGGTTTCTCCCAGGGTGAGTAATAATGCATTACCATAATTCAAGTCATATTCAGTCAACTCTGTGGTTTCAGGGAGCCATACATTTCAAATTTATTTCCAAGGTCAAAAAGCCATCCCCTATGGCAAGTGCAAAATGCCTTTGATGTGGTGGGTACAACATCTGTGCAGACAGACACACTGAGCTCAAGCAGCGCTTTGATTTCACATTTTGGTTGAGAGGTGAGGTCTTTTGAACCCACGTACATTTAATGTGAAATCACATTAAATAATTAGGCGAATGGGCCATGGAGGTGAGGGAGATGGCACCCTCTTTATAAAGCCTGTCCTGGAACACCTGAGCAAAAAAGACTCATGGGCTGTTGTTACTGCCTTCATCTTGGCAGAATCAGCTACAGAAATGCAACTTGTTGACACTGAATTTCAGACCTTATATATCTGCCTCTCCTCTTGGTTCCTCCAACTCAGGCACACACACACACACACACACACACATTGAATGGCCAGGTTATTATGACCACCCCATCAGTGCCACCTTTTGCCTTCAATACTGCGGCGATTCTTGGCATTGTCTCCATGAGATGTTGAAACGTGATGCAAGGAACCTTACACCATGCCTGATGAATAGCACTGTCCAGTTCTGTGAGATTTGATGGTTGTGGAACCAGCTGCCTGGTGGCTCTTTTAACTTCGTCCCACAAATGTCAATTGGATTGAGAGCTGGTGATTGTGGGGGCCACCTAAGCAAGGAAAAGTCTCCCTCATGTTCTTGAAACCACTCCTGCACAATATGAGCACCGTGGCATGGCGCATTGTCTTGTTGGAAGAAGCCATCTCCTTTGGGATACACCATCAACATGACAGGATGAACTTGATCAGCAATGATACTTAGGTATGTTGTGCTATTCAGATGTTGTTCCACATGAATTAAAGGGCCCAAATCATGCCAGGAAAACATTCCCCAAACCATAACACTGCCCCCATCAGCTTGAAGGGTTGTACTCATGCATGTGGGGTGCATGTGTTCATGCTGTTTCCACGAAATTCTCTCTCTGCCATCTGCATGATGTGACTGGAAACGTGATTTATCAGACCACATGACTTTTTTTCCAATGCTTGACTGTCCAAACCTTATGTTCCTGTGTGTGTGAATTGGAGATGTCTTATCTTGGTAACTGCAGACAGCAAAGGTGTCTAAACAGGCCTTCAGCTTCCATATCCCATATGATGCAGGGTACAGCTAATTTGCCTACAAATGTCAGATGGTCATAATAATCTGGCCACACACACACACACACACACACACACACACACACACACATACACACACACACTAGAGGTCTGGTGCACGCACCGGGTTGGGAGGGGTGTTCTTAAGCCCAGTCTGCTCCCTCTCCAATCTGGGACCCCTTGAAGGATGTCCGAGTGCCTGGTTAGGCCCGATCCTACCTGAATTCTAAACAGGCAGTTGGACATCCCTCTCACAATCCAGGACTGCTGGTTCCCAACTGCTCACCTGCCTGCCTTCCTGATTGCCCCTAACTGCTTCTGCCTGCCAGCCTGATCACCCCTAACCACTCAATTGCTAGCCTGATGGATGCCTGACTGCTCCCCTGCCAGCCTGTTTGCCCCTAACTGCCCTTCCCTACAGGCCTGGTCACCCCCAACTTCCCTCCTCTGCCTACCTGGTCACCTTTAATTGCCCTCCCTTGCAGGCATGGTCCCTGCCAACTGCCCTTTTCTGCTGGCCATCTTGTGGTGGCCATCTTGTGTCCACATGGGGGCAGGATCTTGTGACCACATGGGGGTAGTCATCTTGTGTGTTGGAGTGATGGTCAACCTGCTTGTTACTCTTTTATTAGATAGGATAAAGGCCTGCTGCACAGGTGGGGGGCAGCTGGTTTGCCCTGAAGGGTGGGTGTTCCCTTGGGGCATGGGGTGGTCTGGGTGAGGGGCCTGTAGTGGTTTGCAGGTCATCCATGCCCCCCAGCAACCCAAGGAGGCCCTGGTATCTGGGATTTATTTATTTTCTACAATTGAAACTTTGTAGCCTGGAGCAGAGCCAAGCCTTCTGGTGGCACAGCCACTGAAACTTTGTTGCCTTAACCTCTGGTGGCCAGGCTTTGGGGAAAGCTTGGCTTCTTCCATCGCCAGGGGCAACCCAGGCCTCTCTCCTCTCTCGGTGGCCATGGACATCTTGGTTGGGTTAATTTGCATAGTCACTCTGATTAGCTGGTGGGCGTGGCTGGTGGACATGGCTTGTCAGTGTAGCAGGGGTACGGTCAATTTCCATATTACTCTTTTATTAGATAGGATATAATTGATTTTAGAGGGAGGGGGAAAGAAAGAGATGGAAACATCAATGAGAAAAAAAATTATTGGCTGCCTCTTACTTTCCTCCACTGTTCCCTGACTGAGAATTGAACTGGTGACCTCTTTGTGCATGGGACCACACTCAATCCACTTAAGCCACACTGGCTGAGCCCTCATGCCATTCTTAACTCATTTTCTTCCTTCATTTTCATCTCAATATCCAACTGATAACCAAGACTGGTTACTTCCCTTCATAAAGTGTTTTTAATAGTTCCCTGGTGCCCCCTGGATAAAAAGGCCCAAATTCTTTTCTCTGGCTTTGAAGACTCTTCCCAGATCTTAGAGAGTCTCCTATTCCATCGCTCTCCACCTTGCATTCCAGGTCTATGATGTTCCTTTTGGGTTGAACACATCCTGCACCTCCCTGTCTTGGCTAAATCCCATTCCTCTTTTGGAGCTCAGCTGAGGTGTCATTTCTTCCAGAAAGTCTCCCTGACTGGCACCCTGAACTCCAAGTCAGCACCGAGTTAGTGGGTCCTCCCCTGCTCGCTGCACCATTTTCTGCATAAGACTTTACATGTGTGTTCCAATGGCTATTTCTGTGTCCACTTCGCCTGTTGACTATAAACTCGTCAGAGCAGGGAACAGTCCCAGTACACAGCAGAATGGCACATATTCAGGGTTCAAAAAAAATATTAGTTAAGTCAATATATGATTTTTGAATCTTCTGCTATCTCTTCCTTAAAACAAAACACCAGAGCTTGATAGAGGTTTAATTTATATATCTGAGTCTGTGCTGGGCATAGGAAAGACGCTTTTATAGAAATACCACTGGAAAACTAGGTTATGTTGATTTAGTGAAATATTATTAAAAGATATTGGAGTTCCATCTCTAGTCTGCAGACAGTGGAAGTGGAGCAGAACTGATACACGGCTTCCTGCAAAGAATAGCAAGTGGGTGAGTGTTGGAAAGCAGGCACAGTGGAAAGGATGGTTTATGCACACATGCCTTTCCTCCTCCCAGTCTGTAGATCTCTCCTGAGTTGTGGTATTTAGTTGGGTGATAAAGGAATTCTTATGTCATGCATTAACAGTAATTTTTTTTCATTTAAAACATTTTTTTTTATTGATTTCAGAGAGGAAAGGAAAGGGAGAGAGAGGGGGAAACATCAATGATGACAGAGAATCATCGATCGGCTGCCTCCTGCACACCCCCTACTGGGAATTGAGCCCGAAACCCCAGGATGTGCCCTTGACCCAGAATCGAACCCAGGACCCTTCAGTCCACAGACCAATCAATGCTCTACCCACTGAGTAATACCAGCCAGGGCATAACAGTAATTTTGAAGTGCTGTCATTTACTCAAGGCTGAGTAAGCACCATGGTTCTTGCCCTGAAAGCTTTTGGAAGGTTGAGAAGATGAGATTTTAATGGACCCGTCACTTAGAAAGAGTCGAAATGGTATTTATTTAGATGATTGTGAGAATGGAGGTGGGAGGTACTGAACAGGAAGATTCTAGTTGGTAATAGGGCAAAAGAATTGTAGGTTTTCCAGTCACTGCCACTTTACTGCCCTTCGGAAGTTGAAAGCAATTTGGGCACCTAAGCTCCCCCAGTGGGAACTTGGAGCAGCATGAATTTGTGACTCTGTCACTTCCTTGAACAAAACTGTAGGACATTGGGAAAGCTTCTTCATCATCCTGAGTCTACATTTTCTTATTAAAAAAAAATAAGGATAAAACATGTCATTAGGTTATCATTATATAAGAAAGGCCACATGTAAGTTAACATGACTCATGTAAAATTGTCTAACATTATTTTTTTAAATGTCAGGGCTCATAGTACATAGAAATTGTTACATGCTTAAGTGGTAGAGAGAAGAAAAAAACAAGTTTTAAAGAAAGATTCAAGTATGCAATAGATTTTTTTTTTAACTTGGATCTAGGAGGCAACATTATTTGCAACTAAATTAAGCAGAATGGAGTTATCACATATAAGGACTGGGAAGCATTTGTAAGGGCAATCTAGCACTACCTGTCTGGCCAGGCAGTAAACAAGTTTATGCAGTATGTATTGTAGACAGGATTCTAAGCTAACCCTCCATTGACCTATGCCCTTGTATAATCCCCTCCCTCTGACTATGGGTGTAACTTGGAAATACGATGAAATTTTCCCTCCCATAATTATGTTATGTTATATGGTTAAAAGTGATTTTACAGATATAATTAAGGTCAACTAATTAGTTGA
>PVJN01045977.1:0-16643 GCA_004026805.1 Lasiurus borealis
TCTAAAAACAAAAACAAAAACACACAGCCTGGTATTGGCACAAGAACAGACATACAGACCAATGGAATAGAATAGAGAACCCAGAAATCGACCCAAACTACTCTGTCCAATTAATATTTGACAAAGGAGGCAAGGACATATAATGGAGTCAAGACAGTCTCTTCAATAAATGGTGTTGGGAAAATTGGACAGATACATGCAAAAAAATGAAACTAGACCACCAACTTATACCATACACAAAAATAAACTCCAAATGGTTAAAGGACTTAAACATAAGACAGGAAACCATCAAAATTCTAGAGGAATCCACAGGCAGCATAATCTCAGACATATACTGAAGCAATATCTTCACTGACACAGCTCCTAGGGCAATGGGAGCTAAAGATAAAATAAACAAATGGGACTACATTTTTTTAAAAAAGCCTCTGTACAGAAAAAGAAACCATCAACAAAACAACAAGAAAACTCACTGCATGGGAGGACATATTTGCCAATGTTATCTCCTATAAGGGTTTAATCTCCAACATTTACAGGGACCTCATACAACTTAACAAAAGGAAGATAATCCAATAAATAAATGGGCAAAGGACCTAAATAGGATTGCATTTCTTCCAGAACTTTGCCTCCTTGTTTTTTTTTCTAGATTCAAATATTACTTCCTCAGAAAAGCCTTCCCTGACTACCTCCAGTCTAAAGTAATTAACTCATACTGCCTCTCAGTCATTTTGTTTTCATAAAACTCAGGATTTGTTTTTTTAAAAAAATAAATTGTTAATTTTGCAGTCCTTTTAGATTTACAGAAAAAATGCAATTATAGTTCAGAGTTCCTATAATATCCCATTTGCTCATATTTTTAACATCTTATGTTACTATGATATATTTCTTACAACAGAAAAACCAACATTATTATAGTACTGTTAACTCAATGCCACATTGTATTTGAATTTTGCTAGTTTTTACCTAATGTTCTTTCAGCTCCATGATTACTGTCAGGACACTGAATTATGTTTAGTCATTATGTTTCCTTAGCCTCTTCATGTCTTTGATAGTTTCTCATATTTTCCTTATTTTTGATAAACTTGATAGTTTTGAGAAATACTGGTGAGGTATTTTATAGAGGGTCTCACAATTGAGGTTTTTCTGATCTTTCTCTTATGGTTAGACTGAGCTTATGGATTTTAGGGAGGAAGACCATAGAAGTGATGGATATTACATGCTATCAATGTGATTTATCATAGATGACAATAACCTTGATCAGCTGGCTGAGACAATGTTAGTTTTTCTTGTTGCTTCATTGTAATCCATTACAATGTTATTTTTTGTTGTTGCTTCATTGTTTCAGATTTGGCCAATAGGAACTCTTTCAGATTGAGTCCCATTTCTCTTTTATATGCCTCCATCTTTTTTGTTGTTTGAACACTTCCTTGCTTTCTGGTAGTATAAGATGCTCCATACTCACAATGTGTATTCTATGCCCTAACATTTCTTTAAGAAGCCCCATTTCCTTTAATTGGAAAATGATATTAGAGATCATAATCTGGGCACTGACTGTGCTTGTTACTCTTGCTTATAAACCCTGTCAGTAAACAGAGCTAGAAAATATATGTATGCATATGAAACCACGTACACACACTTATTTAGTTTTTTTTTCTGTATCTGTTCATCTGCATATTAAGCTAAAGGTGAGTTTACACTGATGTCTCAAACTCTAATTCAATATCAAAGGGTTTATTCTACCTCCTTGCTTATCTATAACCTCCTACTTCAACAGTGAGAAATATGATTCCTACCATCTGCCATCCATTTACTTTTTTATTCAATCAAATTTTACACGGGTAGCAACTTCAGAATTGTTAACCTGTCCTCTCATGAGAAACTTTATCAAAACTATCTTACAATGTTTATATTCAGTTCATCTTGTCTTAAGTTTTATACTTTCCAATCAAAAGACCATTTTCCAAGGTCAAAACCCAGTTTAAAGCATCATAATACTTACTGGAATAGCCATGTTTATTTATATATTGTTTGTTTTCCAAGAGAGAATACAAACTTCAGAAGAGAAGACAAATTTGATCTCTCCATCTTGCAAAACATTCTAACCTCAGTCAGCACATCAAAATAATGCCAAAGATAGTTAATATTTATTTCATACAAGGGTAAAGTCATTCACATTTTTAACATTTGATTCCACTCACTTAGCCAAGTGTAATTAGTTACTGAGTGAACAATACAGTCCTTGAACACATGGGGAAATGATAAATGAAATGCCAATGAATTAAATTTGTACTGAGAAATACGACTGCCAACAGACATGAATACTCATAGGAAATAATCTGCTTCTTCTTTCTGTATAGAAAAGTAATATACAAACCATATTTACTGACAAAAATCAAATAAAGGTAAGGCTAGTCACCGAGTGACTGAAGCCACATGTGGGGCAGAACCCTGAGACCTTGATCACTTTATCCTCTATAAAATTCAACAATTCAAATCGGTTATTGAAGGAAGCCTGACCCTTCAAGTAGGTGTGCTCTGCCCTCTTTCACTTCTCCTCAAAAAGAGTATCCATTTATTACAGTGGATCCATATTACGGTTTCACAAAATAAGTTTAAACCTATACCCTTACATTATTAATGATAAGATCTATGACCCTGAACTATTGTTAAATACTTAATAGCTGCATTCTAGACAATTACTGGATAAAATATTTTATGCTCACCACTATCCATCATTTACTACCAGTTCACTTGACACAAAAATAGTATTTCATAAGTGTTGTTTGAATGACATGTGGTACATATATTTTTCCAGATATTTTAAAATTAATTCTTAGATTGTCAGAAGATTTGACGCCTAGATCATATTATACTACCTCGATCCCTTGTTTCACACATCCTGAAATATTTTCCCGCTAATGTTCTTAAAACCTAATCTAAGAAACAAGCTTTTTAAACTATGTGGTGCTGTTGCAGGGATAAACAAATCTGTAGAATTAAAAGAGAGTACAAATTTCTTGTTTGATGACATTGACATTTCAAATTGGGTAGCAGGATTAGAGATAATAATAAACAGGTGTTTTTCATCTTTCACTTATCTTCCTATTGTTTTCTTATTTTTAGTAAAACTAGTTTTATTTATTTAACTTAAACTGAAAGATAGTAATGAAAAATAAAAAGAAATATCCTGGAACTTGGCTGGGTAGTAATTGAAAAGATGGTGTTTATTAGTTGTTATTAATAACCTAATTTTATGACCTTACCCTGAAAAATATAATACAATCTTATTTTTATGCTAAAATAATTATACTATTGAGCAATTGTTTTGTTTAGTGTCATGAACCCTGTAAATTATGTAATTGTTTTTTTAAATTTCTTTATTGATTAAGGTATTACATATGTGTTTTTATTTCTCCATTGTCCCCAACCATCCCATGCATGCACTCACCCACCTGGTGTCTGTGTCCATTGGTTTGGTTTCTATTCATGCATACAAGTCCTTTGGTTGTTCTCTCCCACTTACCCCCACCCTCCCCTACCTTCCCACTGAGGTTTGACAGTCTGATCAATGTTTCTCTGTCTCTGCATCTGTTTTGGTTTATCAGTTTATGTTGTTCATTATATTTCATAAATGAGTGAGCTCATGTGATATTTATCTTTCTCTGACTGACTTATTTTACTTAGCATAATGCTCTCCAGTTCCATCCATGCTGTTGCAAATAGTAAGAATTCCTTCTTTTTTTTTACTGCAGCATAGTATTCATGGTGTAAATGTACCACATTTTTTTTAATCCACTCATCTGCTGATGGGCACTTAGGTGGATTCCAAATCTTAGCTATGGTGAATTGTGCTGCTATGAACATAGGGGTGCATATATCCTTCCTGATTGGTGTTTCCAGTTTCTTGGGATATATTCCTAGAAGAGGAATTATTGGATCATATGGGAGTTTCACTTTTAGTTTTTTGAGGAAACTCCATATTGTTCTCCACAGTGGCTGCAACGGTCTGCACTCCCACCAACAGTGGACAAGGGTTCATTTTTCTCCGCATCCTCACCAACAGTTGTCGTTTGTTGATTTGTTGATGATTGCCATTCTGACAGGTGTGAGATGGTACCTCATCATGTCATTTTGATTTGTATCTCTTGGATGATTAGTGACTTTGAACATGTTTTAATGTGTCTCATGGCCTTCCTTCTGTCTTCTTTCAAAAAGTATCTATTTAGGTCCATTGTCCATTTTTTTATTGGGTTGTTTATCTTCCTTTTGTTAAGTTGTATGTATTCCCTGTAAATGTTGCAGATTAAACCCTTATTGGCAAAGATGTCCTCTATGCAGTGGGCTTTCTTGTTGTTTTGTTGATGGTTTCTTTTGCTGTGAGAAAGCTTTTTACTTTGAAGTCCCATTTGTTCATTTTCTCTTTAGTTTCAATTGCCCTGGGAGCAGTATCAGTGAAGAAATTGCTTCAGTATATGTCTAAAATTTTGCTGCCTGTGGATTCCTCCAGAATTTTCATGATTTCCCAATTTATGTATAAGTCCTTTATCCATTTTGAGTTTATTTTTGTATATGGTGTAAGTTGGTGGTCTAGTTTCATTTTTTTTGTATGTATCTGTCCAATTTTCCCAATACCATTTATTGAAGAGACTGTATTGACTCCATTATATGTTCATGCCTCCTTTGTCAAATATTAATTGAACATAGTGGTTTGGGTCGATTTCTGGGTTCTCGGTTCTATTCCATTGGTCTATATGTCTGTTCTTGTGCAATTACTAGGCTGTTTTGAGAACAGTGGCTTTGTAATACAGCTTGATATCTGGTATTGAGATCACACCTACATTATTTTTCTTAGGATTTCTGTGGCTATTTTTTTTTATTCCAGCTGAATTTTTGTAGAGTTCTTTATATGTCTGTAAATATGTCATTGGTATTTTAATGGGGGGTGTGTTGAATCTATAGATTGTTTTGGACATTTTGATGATGTTGATTCTACCAATCCATGAAAACGGTATGTTCTTCCATCTGTTTATGTTTTCCTTATCTCTTTTTTCAGTGTCCTGGAGTTTTCTGCTTATAAATTTGTACCTCCTTAGATAAGTTTATTCCTAGGTATCTTAAATTTTTTGGTGCGATAGTAAATGGAATTACTTTTTTAGTCTCTCTTTCTGTAAGTTCATTATCGGTGTATATAAATGCCACAGATTCCTAGGGTTAATTTTGTATCCTGCTACATTGGCAAATTCATTTATTAAGTCTAATAATTTTTTGATAGAGTCTTTAGGGTTTTCTATGTACAGTATCAGGTCATAAGCCAATAAGTAGAGTTTTACTTCTTTTTCCAATTTGGGTGCCTTCTATTTCTTCTTGTCTGATTGCAATGGATAGTACTTTGAGTACTATGTCAAACAGGAGTGGTGAGAGTGGGTATCCCTGCATTGTTCCTGTTCTTAGGGGAAATGGTTTTAAATTTTGCCATAGAGTACAATGTTGGCTGTGGTTTTTTCATATATGGCTTTAATTATCTTGAGGTATGAACCTTCTATTCCCATGTTGCTGATATTTTTTGTCAAGAAGGCGTGTTGGATTTTGTTAAATGCTTTTTTTGCATCAATTGATGACTATGTGATTTTTATCTCTCAATTTGTTTATGTGATGTATCACATTTATTGATTTGCAGATATTGTACCACCCTGGTAACCCTAGGATAAATCCTACTTGGTCATGGTGTATGATCTTTCTGAGGTACTGCTGAATCTAATTTGCTAGAATTTTGTTGAGGATTTTGGCATCTATATTTCTGAGGAATATTGGCCTGTAATTCTCTTTCATTGTGTTGTTTTTATCTGATTTTGGTATTAAGGTGATGCTGGCTTCAGAGAAAGAGTTGGAAGTGTTCCTTCCTCTTGAATTATTTTGGAATAGTCTGAGGAGGATAGGTCTTAGGTCTTTTTTAAATGTTTGGTAAAACTCCCTTGTAAAACCATCTGACCCTGGCCTTTTGTTTGCTGGAAGCTTTTTGATGACTGCTTTAGTTTCTTCCATAGTTATCAGCCTATTGAGATTTTTAGAATCTTCCTGATTGAGTTTTGGAAGATTGTATTTTTCTAGGAATATGTCCATTTCCTCCAGGTTGTCTACTTTGTTAGAATAGAGTTGTCCATATTATTTTAAACAATCTTTGTAGTTCGGTGGAGTTCGTTGTTGTTTCGCCTCTTTCATTTCCAATTTTGCTTATTTGGATCCTCTCTTTTTGCTTCTTGGTAAGCCTGGCCAGAAGTTCATCCATCTTGTTTATCCTTTCAAAGAACCAGCTGCAGGCATGGCCCCCAAAACTGCCTTCCCCTATAGGTCTGGGTCCCCCCAACATCCCTTCCCTGCAGGCCCAGTTGCCCACAACTTCACTCCTCTCCTGGCCTGGTCACCCCTAACTGTCCTACCCTGCATGTTTGATTGCCCCCAACTGCCCTCTCTTGCAGGCTTTATCCCTCCACACTCCCCTCTCCTGCTGGCCATCTTGTGGTGGCCATTTTATGTCCACATGGGGGCAGTCATCTTTGACCACATGGGGTCAGCCATCTTGTGTGTTGGAGTGATGGTCAATTCACATATTATTCTTTTATTATATAGGATTAGATAGGATAGAGGCCTCCTGCATGGGTGAGGATCAGCTGGTTTGCCCTGAAGGGTGTCCTGGATCAGGGTGGGGTTTTCCTTGGGTGTGGGCATGGGGTGGCTTGTGTGAGGGACCTTTAGTGGTTTGTAGGGTGACCACACACCCTGGAGACCCAAGCACAGACCCTGGTATCTGGTATTTATTTATCTTCTATAATTGAAACTTTATGGTCTTGAGCAGAGCCAAGCCTCCTGCTCACTCCGTGGCTACCACCATTTTTATTGGTATTTATTTATCTTCTATAATTGAAACTTTGTAGCCTTGAGTGGAGGCCTGGGCCTGCCAGGGCAGGCAGAAAGCTTGGCTCCCTCCATTACTGAGGAAATGCAAGCCTCCTGTTTTCTCTGTGGCTGCAGCCTTCTTGGTTGGGTTAATTTGCATACTCTGTCCAGATTGGCTGGTAGGCGTGGCCTGTGTGTATAGTGGAGGTATGGTAAACTTGCATATTACTGTTTTATTAGATATGATAGGATAGAGGCCTGGTGCATGGGTGGGGGCCAGCTGGTTTGCCCAGAAGGGTGTCCTAAATCAGGGTCGGGATTCCCTTGGGGGTATAGGATGGCCTAGGAGAGGGGCCTGTGGTGATTTGCAGGCCAGCCATGCCCCACATCCACCCAAGTGGAGGCCCTGGTATCTGGGGTTTATTTATCTTCTATAATTGAAACCTTGTAGCCTTCAGTGGATGCCAGGGCAGGCAAGGAACTTGACTTCCTCCATCACTAGGGAAACCCAAGCCTCCTGCTCGCTCCCTGGCCACAGCCATTTTTGTTGGGATTTATTTATTTTCTAAAATTTAAACTTTGTAGACTTGAGTAGAGGCCTGGACCAGACAGGGTGTGCAGGCAGCTTGGTTTCCTCCATCACCGGGGAAACTGAAGCCTCCTGTTTGCTCCATGGCTACAGCCATTTTTTGTTGATTTATTTATCTTCTATAATTGAAACTTTTTTAGCCTAGAGCAGAGACCTGGGCTGGCCAGGGTGTGCAGGAATCCTGGCTTTCTCCATTGCCATGGAAACCCAATCCTCCTGCTCGCTCTATAGCCACAGTCATCTTGGTTGGGTTATTTTGCATACTTGCTCCTGATTGGCTAGTAGGTGTGGCTTGCGTTTGTAGGGGAGGTATGCTCAATTTGCATATTAATATTTTATTAGATAGGATATGTAGGATTTACTGAGTGGCCAGATTATTATGCATTCAGAGATCATAATAATCTGGCCACTCAGTGTGTGTGTGTGTGTGTGTCTGTGTGTGTGTCTGTGTGTGTGTGTTTGTGTATATATGGAAAACACCACAGAACCAAAAGATAAACCAAAAAATACAAACACCAAATACCCAGCAAAGAGGGTGGGGAAAGAATCTGTAGAGACTGAGCTTATATACAGAAAGTAAGGTTAACAATTGGATTAATATGAAGAGAGCCACAGTTCAGTATAGAGGAAGTAGAAAGGGGGTGGGTGGATAAGAAGAAATATAACAAGAAGAAAATAATAATAATAATAATAATAATAATAATAATAATAATAATATATTTATAAAAATTTGATTTCAAAAACGGTATAAAAATAAAAAGAGCAAATAAAAATAAAGTAAACCAAAACCGGTTTGGCTTAGTGGAGAAAGCGTCAGCCTGTGGACTGAAGGGTACCAGGTTCGATTCTGGTCAAGGGCATGTATCCTGGTTGCGGGCACATCCCCTGTAGGGGCCATGTAGGAGGCAGCTGATCGATGTCTCTCTCTCATCAATGTTTCTAACTCTCTATCCCTCTCCCTTCCTCTCTGTAAAAAAATCAATAAAATAATTTTTTTTAAATAAAGTAAAATAGAGTGATGGAGAAATTATGTAAAAAGAAATAGAAAATAAAAGCAACAAGCAATCTGTTTCTCAGATTCCTGTTGCTGGGACTGAATGGCTCTCTTTAGCCAGTTCCTTTGGACTCTCAGAGACTATTCAGATTTCTTTAACCCTTTGTACCATTTGGGTGGAATTTTCATGTGGCTGTATTGGTTGCCTGGAGAATGGAGGGAGGGGCTGTCTCTTCAGGACAAAATGGCTGCCCATGTCTCATGCTCAGGTATGACTAAGCGCCATACTCACTGCCACTTCTCCAAGACTCCCTCCTCTCCTAAGATTCCACAAGTCTGCACCTTATCACACACCTCAGCCATGGGTGAGTGTCTGTATCTGAAAGGTCCTATGAACTAAGTTCAGTGAAGAAAGGCACAGGCCACAGAGAGGAGAAAGACTGTGCCTCTGCATGCTCTCTCCTACCTGCACTGTGAGGTCTGGTTAGCCCTTCAGGCTGCCTTCTCTGGGTTCAGCCTTTAGTGACTGTGGACCCAGATCTAGAATTCCCTGCCATCCAGCAGTCCTGTGGACTTTCTTTCCACAATTAAACACTGTGGCTGTCCCTAGGAATGCGGCTTGGTGCTGTGCAGATTCCCTCTGACCTTTTGGGCTCAGAGATCTGGCAGACTCTCCTGCCCAGGTCCTTGATTTTACCTTTCTCCAGGGATCCTCTGTCCTTTCCGGCTGCAAACTGTCTCACCAGCTGAGTCTCCTTCGCCAATTCGGGTTGTATATTATTCGTTTCAACTGTTCATTCTATCTGCTCCTGGACAAAACTTGGGATACATTCATCTATTCCACTGCCATTTTGTCTCTTGGTTGTAATTGTTTAATTTTCATATTTTACTTTGGATTTTAAAATACTTAGAGCCAAATTTATGCCACATTTTAAATTTATGCTTTCTTTTCAAAAGAATATATTGTTTTAAGCTTCCTCAAAACTATTCTGAAATAATATGGGACATAAGTATATAACTTAAATATAAATGATTATGTGGATAGTTTCATCAGATTATTGTGCATAGATATCCCCATATCTCCATGACAAGAGTATACCTGCCAAGTTGTCTAGAATACTCAGGGCACATGGTGAAGTCACACTATCTCTTAGTGCTGGAAACCAACAGAACAATTCTTACTCTTTAGCTCAACATTGCATATATTATACACAAATCACTTCACTTCATATTAAGGCTATATTATACATAGTATCTCACCATTACTTGCAATCACATGTTGTCTTACATGACTGGCATTTCATATTTGTGGCAGGGACTTGAGAATTACTGTAACACCTAGAATTTGTGAGGGTAGCATTCTAACCTTAACAGGAATGTTCTAACAAGCCAGCTCTTAGTATCATTATTTTAAAAATATCCTATTGCTTCAGTTTATATATACTAGAGACCTGGTGCATGATATTTGTCCATAGGGGAGTCCCATCATCCCATCCTGCACCCTTTCCAATCCAGGACCCCTCAGGGGATGTCCAACTGCTGGTTTCGGTCCGATCCCAGGGATTCGGCCTAAACCATCAGTCGGACATCCCTCTCACAATCCTGGGCCACTGGTTCCTAATCACTCACCTGCCTACCTGCCTGTCTGGTCACCTCTTACTGCCCCCCTGCTGGCCTGTTACCCCAACAGCCCCCTCTGCCATTCTAGTCACCCCTAACTGCCCCCCTTTTCAGCCTGTTTGCCTCCAACTGCACATCCCCCACTGGCCTGGTTGCCCCTAACTGGCTCCCTGCAAGCCTGGTTGCCCCCAACTGCCCCTCTGCCAGCCTGGTCATCCCTCACTAATCCCCCTACCAGCCTGGTTGCCCCAGGCAACCTGCTTATTCAGTTGTTTGCTTGTCTCTCACTAATACCCCTGTCAGCCTGGTCATAGTCAGCCATCTTGTTAGGGTGTGATGGTCAATTTGCATATCACTTCTTTATTATATAGAAGAAACCCAAGTGACCATTATAACCAAAGGATCCAAACAACCAGTTGACTAATCACTATGATGCTCACTGACCATCAGGGGCAGATGTTCAATGGAGGAGCTGCCCTTTGGTGGTCAGTGTGTTCCCACAGTGGAAGTGCAGCTCAGCCACAAGCCAGGCTCACAGCTGGTGAGCATAGCTGTGGCAGCTGCCCGATATCCCCTGAGAGGGTCCTGGATTACAAGAGGGTACAGGCCAGGCTGAAGGACCCCACCCATGCATGAATCTGTGCACTGGGCCTCTAGTTACTCTATAAAAATTGTTCTATACTTAATGAAGTAAAACCATACCAGTCATTCATTATTCTTATCTCTTCACAGTTTTAGGTGTTGACTACATTCAGCTAGGCCAGTTTTTTGCCATAGTTTGATGCCCTGTTAACTAATGAGTTTGCCAACCACTGGGATAGGGGCTTAATCACAAGGAACAACAACAGCCTGTAATTATTGGAATTAAGAGTCTAGGTCAGTAGTCGGCAAACTCATTAGTCAACAGAGTGGCAAACTGCAGCTCATGAACTGCATGTGGCTCATGAGCCGCAATTTGCTGAGCACTGAGCTAGGCAATTCTTCTACTCTTTCATGCAGTTGAACAGGGACAGAAGTTGGAATCATTTATGAGAATTCCAGTCATACATGGCTGGCAGGTGATTCTGGCTGCATGCTTGAGTCTCAGCAAAGGCTGTTGACTGGGACACCTACATGAAACCTCTTTATATGACCTGAGTTCTAAAGGTAAACAACTTTGAAAAGAGGGAGCTAAGAGAAAACCATTTTGCCTTTTCAAATCTAGCCTTAGAAAACATGTAGCATCATTCTAGCCACATACTATTAGATGCCTGTCACTGAGTCCAGCCTATATTCAAGAAGAGGGGAATTAGACTTCACTTTTGTTTTGTTAGTCCTCATCCAAGGATATTTTTCCCATTGATTTTTAGAGAGAGTGGGAGGGAGGAATGAAGAGAGAGGGAGGGAGAGAGACAGAAACATCCATGTAAGAGAGACACATGGATTAGTTGCCTCCCGCATGTTGCCCGACCAGGGATCCAGCCTTCAGCAAAGGCACATGCCCTTGACCATAATTGAACCCACAACCCTTCAGTCTACAGGCCAATGTTCTAACTAATAAGCCAAACTGGCCAGCGCTGACTTCACATTTTAATAGTAAAAGTGTATATGCATTTTTTTGAACATCCTTTCAATATATCCCACACATCTTGCTTTTTGATGACTTTTATTTATTTCAGATAGCTATATTTCCTTCTCTAGGTCTCAAATACTCTAGTAAAGTGCCCTCCACTGAGCCTTTGTCTACTTAAGAATGATATCGCCACACAACATATAATAAAATGGGCCGGAACTCCATGTCTTCTTGTCACTTTGTTCTGCCTCCAAATTTATGCATCATTGCTGGAGTCTACCTTTATTTTTTTACACTTAAGGAGATAATCTAGTATGCTCAGATAAATTAAGAAGAGCTTTCACTCTTTGTTGCTAATGATAATTTAAAACAGTGGTTGGCAACCTCATTAGTCAACAGAGCGCAAACTGGCTTGTGAGCCGCATGTGGCTCGCGAGTCGCGGTTTGCTGACCACTGATCTAAAATTTTAAGGCTTCTCTGGGTCTAACAGGTACATTGATTAGGGCTTCTGGACATTTGTCCTCATCCAATTTTCTTTATTTAACTCAGCAAAGTGGAACATGATCTCCAGTGTGTCTTACTGCCTTTTATTCTGCATCAGTCGATAGCAGCACCTCATAGACTATTTCACATTATATTCAGTTGGCGATCTGTCTGGTTGAGTAGGGTGATATCAAAATACCAATTTATTCGTGACATGGTTCCAATTATTAAAAGGTTTGTTTTTACTGTAGGAACATGAGATCACTGGAGAAAATCAAAGGATTGGCTTTTATGATTACTGCCTCTATATATCATGCTTTCTTGAAATTACTGCCTGGAACAGTGTTCCCTGACCTTTGAAATGTAAAACTTTTAACACATTCCATAGTGCAATCTTGCTGTTAGTCAAGACAAGACTCAAAAATATTTCTGCAGTTAGAGAAGTAAAGAGAATTACATAAATTATAATATTTTTTGTTAAGTGTATATTTGGATAGAATATAGTGAATATTTTGCAGGTTTTGTGTGCCTGTGCATGTAAAAAAGTTTGATGAAAATCTAGCACATTTGCTAAATCAGTGCTGCTCTATGGCATATATGTATAACTCAATCATTTCCAAATGCATGCAACTTGATCTCTTAACTGATATTAAGGTGATTATCCTATTTGTTATTCTATAATTTAATATTTTTTTAAACAAGAGTGATTTTTAACATTTGAACCACTTTTTAAAATCAGGTTTGTGCCATACATTATGGAGCTTAATTTTACTTTAACCAAATGAACATGTCCAATTTAAAAGACTACTCAACTTCTTTTGCTCAGCACAGCTGTATGAAATTTCCAGCAGAGAAGAAACTTCACACTGTTTAAACTTTGAAGGCATTTACAGAGAATTAAAAATACTGGCACTTTACAGTCATATGCTGGTGAAGAATTATCTTTGAAATAATTCATGAGTAGGAAATATTGAATTTTAGTGACATAGCATAACCAGTTTTGGTTAAGATTTAGTATTTGTACAACATTAGAGGGTATTTAGTGTGTAATATGTTTAATAGTATATTTTGTGATATTTTTGCATGTTTATCATGGATCCCAGTGCATTTTAATTAACATTTTCACTTCTCTGCTCTTATTAGTGAAATGCTCAGGTCTTATGCTTGGCATTTTCCTCATAGTTCCAGAACAAACACAATAGAGATTTGTAGACATGTGAATAAGATTGTAGATTGGAAAAATAGAATCATTCATTGAGATGACTATGAGCAAAGTTTTAAAATAATAAACCCCAAATCTATACATATAAAGAGCTAATATGCTAATTGCTGTTATAGTGTCCCCAAAACGATCAATTTGCATATTGATGCTGAAGAAACACAGAGTGGGCGGCGGGAGCCAAGGTCAGGGTTCTGAGGAGAGCGTGTGTTAGGAGCCAGACTGCAAAGAAGGAAGAGGAAGTGGCCACAGGGAGCTCTTCCAATCTCCCTGCATGGACAGCCTACCCCAGCCCACGCACCCTCAGGGGGACAGGAAGGCTGCCTGGATGGGGAAAAGACCCAGCTTCAGGGAGTAGCTGCAGCCCGCACCTGTGACTCCTGATCTCTTCCCCCCTGTCATCGCCGCTAGGGGTCCCCACAATAGTACACCAGCGACCACTCATTAGTACCCCCAAGGCACCTGGGGCCCATGGCCCACCGCTGCCGGGCCCCCTCTGCTAGGGATGGGCATGCCTCTCCTCACTACAACTTCAGACCCAGGTGGAGGCAGGCCTGAGTGGCCCCAGGGTCAGACCCTTCCCCTCAAATAGCGGCAGTGCTGTCTCCACAGCAGAAGTCGCTGAACCTCACTGGGGGTGCCGCTAAATCCACCCTCCTAGCCTGCCTGGCTCTGCCCTGGCCTGGCCCCCACCAGGCTCCAGGAGATCGGAGCTCTGCTCTGAGCAGGTACAGCTGTGAAACAGCCACATACAATTTAAGCAATGGTACCAAACGGGAAGGTTTGACAGTTACTCTACCTTTGGCTTTGCTGCCCTCCTAGTGCTCCCCTATCTCCCTGTCCCCCACTAGCACATCCAGGGATGACCACCACTACAGGGCTGCTGGCCGGAGCCCGCCCCTCCAAGGCCTGCAGAACCCTCTGCAAAGCCTCCATAGCTACAGTCCCAGGAAACAATATTGCCCTCATTCCCTAATTAGCACCTGCTACCTGCTAGGGTACCCGTGGGCTTAAAAATAACAATCCCTTCCTGTTTAGACATCACTTACTTGATGGAACATTTCTAGGTTTATTAGCTCAGGACCTCCTCATGACAACCCGGTGAGGTAGGTGGAGAAGAGGTTACAATTCCCATAGTATATGCATATGTATTCTAAATGAAGCTCAGAGAGGAAAAGTGTCAAGCCCAGGGGTTCCCAAGGTGCAGCACACACCCCACAGGGGTGGGGTGAGGGGGGAATTTGATTTTAAGTGGGGGCAATTCGAGAATGAGTTAACAGTGAATTTTTTTATTTATTATGGTTCTAGAAGGCCTCATCTACAGCATATCCTACATAATAAAAGGCTAATATGCAAATGACCTAATAGTGACATGACTAGTCACTGTGATGTACACTGACCTCCAGGGTGCAGACACTCAATGCAGGAGCTGCCCCCTGGTGGTCATTGCATTCCCACAGCAATGACCACCAGGGGGCAGCTCTCCCAGAAGCTGGGCTCAAGGCTGGCAAGCACAGCAGCAGTGGCAGGAGCCTCTCCGTAGCAATGCTAAGGATGTTCGACTGTTGGTGTAGGCCCACTAAGCCGTCAGTCAGACATCTTTCCAGGGCTCCCAGGCTGCTAGAGGACACATGCCAGGCAGAGGGCCCCCCAAGTGTATGAATTTTGTGCACTGGGCCTCTAGTATGCATATAAAACATAGTACCACCATAAAAGGTCTGCCCCTTTCCCACCAACCTTGAACAAGTCTCTAGGAACTTGGCCTATAATGAAATCTGGCAGAAGCAAGATCTGAAGTTTCCTTTCTGGAACCAATTTCCAGTGGCATTAGATTGAAATCTGGCTGGCCAGATAAGGAGTTCACAGTAGCTATGGAGCCAGCAGCTGTGATTGGGGATCAGTTGAAATCAGTAACCTGACACCAGTGAAAACCAAGGTGAGGTCCAATTATTTTGACCAAGTTAAAAGAGATCCGATCATTAACTGAGTCAATCAGAATTTTCATCCATGGAAATCAGGAAGGTTAACCACACCTACATTTACAAGGAAACATGTTCCACAGACCAGAAGAATAAAGGGCTTCACATCTGAGGATCTTGGCTCTTTTTCATGTCAAGGAGTTCCTTAAAACTCTTGTGTCTCAATGAGGAAGAAGAGGACATCTGCAATACTTTTAACAATAAAGATAAATAAATAAATAAATCCTTCTATCCATATATCCTGACACCACCTTAAGGAGTGAAGCAAACTGAAGGGAAGGCTCTCTGAAAGATTAAATATTTTATTGCAAATCTGATAATCTGTTTTTCAGAATCATAACCTTCAATATTATTTTATCTGATTAAGTTAAACCAGTGACCTTTTTTTTTCCTCCATTGAAAAATTGGTGGTATCTGGATACAAAAGAAATGAAATTCATTTAATTTGAGTTACTTTACCCTTCGAGAGAGGAGAAAGTGATCCTCTTATCTCTCCTCCAGGGATCCCCTTCTCTTCCCTACTATGTCAGTGGTGAAAGAGGATGTTTGCAGCATCCTTGTGTTCATAAAATACTTTGTGAGTCTGAATTGATGTGGAAATGTGTACTCATCTTGAGATCAAAGAACTTGCTCTAAGCTCCATCCAGGAAATAAAAATTAGTCTTTAATTAGAGTACAGTCTACTGAGTGAAATAAACTGTTTGGAATTATAATAGTAAGTGCTAGTACAAATTATCACAGTCGCTTAAACATTAAACATTCTTTACCATTGTTGTGAGTTTTGTCCACATTTTTGATACATTATCTCCTTTGTGGTTTCACTTTTGTTCTCTTACCAATTTGTATTTAAGATTAATTGAGCTATTGGTTAAAGTTCCAATTTTTATGTCCTAAGTTGACACTTTCCAGCAAGAGACCACTAGAAATACCTATAGTCAACCAAGTTAACTTTATTGTTGCAACAAAGCAAACTAGGTAAACCATGAGGAAAATGTAGCACATCAATAAGAAAGATTTGAGAGATTATTCTAGGATTTGAATTTTGCAAATTGATTTTCAGGAGGTTCTAAGGAAGTGAATTCTGTTCTGGAATACATGTTGCAGTAAGAAGGCAGTTTTTTTTTTTTTTCCAGTTGACAGAACAGACTGAGCAGGGCTAGAATTGTCACTGGGCATTAGAGAGTGTTTATTTAACTTAGCAGAGAGTGGGGAATGTTGGGCCATTTTGTGATTACACACGGGTTTTGTTTTTATTGTTGTCATTTAAATTTCTGTTTTAACATGATCACAGAGTGATCTTGTTTTTGTCTTGTTT
>PVJN01045978.1:0-16643 GCA_004026805.1 Lasiurus borealis
GCCCCAATCTCTCTCAGAAATGTGAGCCTGAAAGGCATGAACTTCAGAGGCTATTGAGAATCAAGTGATATTCATATACATAACAAGCATCACTGTATTAAATTGCCAATTTCTTTGGCTGAACTCTTCTTTTGTAAGGATGGAAATACAGTGGTACCTCGAGATAAAAGTGCCCTAACATACAGTATTTTTGAGATACGAGCTGTCAAGCCAGCAATTTTTGCTTTGAAATAGCAGCAACAGTTGAGATAGAAGTAATCACACAGATGGGCCGGCTGCACACGACCCACCCTTTACCACGACTCGAGCATCTCATAGTTTCCCACACCTCAAGGTTACGGAACAAATTAAACTCAAATCTCAAGGTACCACTGTACTGGGGTCCAGAGAAGAGGATACTTTCCACGTCATTTCATTACCTGTCTCGGGCCTTTCCCTATCCATTCTGTTTCTTTTCCAAAGCAGAGCTGATGAGCACACAGAGAAGTGAGAGAGGAAAAGGTTAGCTCCGAGTTTTCCCTAAGCTACAGGGAAATCTACGGACAGAGAGGAAAGCCAGACAGACCCCAGCACAGACCTGGTGAAGGGGTAAAGGTGAGGAGATGCTACCTGAACAAGGCTGCTGCAAGAAGTCAGCCTGCAGCAGCCGTTCCACAGTCACAGCTAGCCTGCAGCAGAGTCACTGGGGCCAGGAACACTGAAGGCTGTTTCCTGGTTTGCTCTGTCCACCTCCCTGAGCCACTCCTGGTGATGATTTACGCTCCAGCAGGCAAGGATGCTCTGTACTTGTGGCTTTTATAGAGGGAAGAACACATAAGAATAGAACCAAGCTTCCTTTATATTGATTATTCTTGTAGCCAGCTATACATAAGAGGTTACCTTACAAACTCAGGGAAAGTGGAGGATGTGCTGCTGCAAGTAAATTAAATAAACTAGACATAACATATAAATTTGGAAGGCATTTTGGGGGGAGCCAGAAGGAGCTTAGCGTTAGTTACTAAGGTCTCTGAATATCCAGACCCCTTGCTTTTTATTAACACATTTTTCCCTAAAGCAAGGCAGATATACATATCAAAGGTAAGGTTTGGTCAGGTTGGGAGAACTGGTTTTGGCTGTTCCAGCAGCAGGTAATAACATGCACATTTTCAGTCTTGCTGTAGGCCCAAGTTCCATCAACCTCTTGACGAACTTCTTGCATTTATGACCTGCTGGATTAGCCTCCAGCAGTTGCTGTGCCTTGACCCAAACATGATTTTAATATCATGAGTTATTTGTAATATCATAGAAGATTAGCCACCTTGTTATTGGACGTCCAGCTCCTAGAAGCCGGACTGCAGTCCCTACCCACCTCCTTTTCCAAGAGCAGAATTTCCACGTTGATTAACTGCTCTCCCCATACCGCCGGAACTATTGGAATAAAGACTCATACATGATTGAACCCTGTCTCTGCTTCATTTGGCTCATGTAGCGACAGGTGGTTCCATTCCCATTGTGTCCAGGATCAGTTTCTCATTGTGGATCATAAGAACAAGAAGAACTTGCACACTAAATATCTGATGGCATTTGCAAATCAAAGTACCTACCCTATTCCAGCTGATGTGATCGAATTTCTTGCAGAATTCAACTAGTTCCAATCTTCGACATCTCCTCTCCCCACTGAAGTCACTCTTGCTTTTCAGAAGGTTTGCTTGTCTTATCCTTTTAGGACATGATTTCTGATATCAGCCTGGGACACTCTGGCACCATAACCAATCACCTTTGCAATACCCATGCCTCCCCAAATCTCCACTTGTTTCCCTCCACTACACCCCAACTTAGGCAAGCCTGGAAATTATTTGCCATTATTGGGAATATTTCTGTCTCCTAGACTTTGACCTCTCCTTTTGCTGCTGTATAGTCTCTTCCCAGCCTGAGTCCCAAGGTCTGACATTCATAATTAGCTCGTTGATGTGACTGGACTCTCCTGACGTCCTCCCCTTTATTCCTTCCTCTTTCTTCCAACCTGTATTGGAAGCTGCCCATTGCCTTCACTAGCAGAAAGAGGTGGACAAGGAACCCAGAAGGCTGGTCAACCTTGAGCTCTGAGAGGTCAGAGCTATGCACCCACTGTTTAGTTGAGACAATGGTAGCTAAAGCAACTTCCACCTTTTAGTCTTCTGTAAATACTTGTTGATGGGCTATAGTTGAGCTATTATTCAAATTGACTTCCTAAGGGCGATGGGTGAACCCCAGACCTGAATAAAAAAGATGACGAGGCTAGAGCAAAGCAGAGTCCTTCCTCTTGGACTAGGTTCCTGCTTGGCCCCCAATATTTCCAAATTAATAATTTATAGTATCTTTCATTTGTGTGCGGCCTCCTCCAGAACCTGAATTGTGAACCTGAATCCTGAACCACCCAGGATGTGGGGGGTTGGGGGAATACACTCTCAAACATGGGCCAAATCCAGTTCTCTATTTTCACGGTCCAGAAATTGTGGAGCAAAGAGAGAGCAAATTCCACACAACGGGCTCTCTAGTCTTGTTATAACTAAGCAGCTAACCCCTCTATCCTCCTAAAAAAGGCTCTTATTTCATGTCATGTGGCCTCCTCTGCCAACCATCTCCAGGTCATTTCTCTTTCCTCATTTTAAAAACGATCTGACCTCGCTTCCTCTACCTTCCTTTGATTGGAAAGTTTCACCTCTTCTTTACGCATCAGGAAGCCTCAGGATGCAGAGCCCCACTTTTTCCACTTTGCCATATAACTCCGGAAATTAACTTTTCCATCTTCCTTATTTTCTATTTTATCCTCTCCATATCAGTTTCCCTAGAGATCTTCATATTCCTTTTTTTCTGCCATCTCTTTCTTCCTACCAGTACCTGGCTATATGGTTGACATTCCCAATCACAATAATCCCATGAGGTCTATACCACTGTGAATATGGTATGAAAAAGAAAGAACCTGAGGCTGATCATCCATATGCTGACACTAACTAGCTGGTAACAAAGCAACTAAATGGCAGAGATGGAGTTCAAGCTCACATTTAACTCCAAAGTCTACGCTCACTTATTTTCTGTACTTTTCCTCTCGCTGTGGTCAGCAATGTTCCCTTCCTTTAACTTATTGTCCATCATTCTTCTAGGCCCATACACCATGAGTGTCTTCTGTGATACCCTCTGCCAGTGGTTCTCAGCCTTCCTGATGCCGCGACCCTTTAATACAGCTTAGCAAAAGGAAGATGAACAACCCAATAAAAAAATGAGCAATGGATCTAAATAGACACTTTCCGAAAGAGGACATTCAGAAGAGATGTATGAAAACCTTCTCAAAGTCACTAATCTTTTGAGAGATGCGAAACAAAACAAAAATGAGGTATCACCTCACACCTGTCAGAATGGCTATCATATCAACAAATCAACAAACACGTGCTGGCGAGGATGTGGAGAAAAAGGAACCCTCGTGCACTGCTGGTGGGAATGCACACTGGTGCAGCCCCTGTGGAGAACAGTATGGAGTTTCCTCAAAAAGCTAAAAATGGAACTCCCATTTGACCCCAGCGATCCAACTCCTAGGAATATATCCCAAGAAACCAGAAACACCAATCAGAAAGGATATATGCACTCCTATGTGCAGAGCAGCACAATTCACCATAACTAAGATTTGGAAACAGCCTAAGTGCCCATCAGCAGATGAGTGGATCAGAAAACTAGGGTACATCTACACAATGGACTACGAGCTGCTGTAAAAAGAAACCAGCAATAGCCTGGATGGGCTTGGAATATAATGAACAAGATAAACGAATGAACAAAAAGAGATCCTGAGACAGAGACCCATTGAACTGACTGCCAAACCTCAGAGGGAAGGTGGAGAAGGGTGGTTGTAAAGGGGAGAGGTCAACCGAAGGACTTGCATGCTTGCATATGGCGCTAACCAATGGACTCAAACACTAGGGGGTTGAGGGCATGTGCTGAGGGTGGGAGTGGCGCGAGCGAGGGTAATGGGGGGTGGAGAAGGTGACATATATAATACTTTAATCAATAAAGAATTTTTTAAAAGGCAACTTCACCAGAAATTACAGAAAGTTAAGTTGCTAGAAGGAAAGTGAGCTCTTGAGATATTAAGATTTGGTTTACCTAAGCAATCAAAGACTCAGTGGTGCAGAGTTCATCGTACCCTTCTGACTTCCTACTAAGAGCTTAGCAAGAATATAGAAGAAGAAACCTTCTGTCCTTTCAACAGAGAAAAGAAACCCAATTCCCGATTCTGGATCCACGTACTTGAACTTAAATGAATCCATTCCATACTCAGTTGAATCACACCTAAGATTTCTTTTTCAAGACTCCTTTTCTCCATGAACCTTATTCAACTCACACACGCTTCCTGAGGCTTTCATAAACCTCCTATCTTTTGTTCTATCTTTCCCCCTTTTTTATTTTAGAACGCCACTTACTTCAGCACGAGATTGCTTTCTTTTTCTTCTGTAATGATTTGTTCTGTGAGTTCCTTTAACCAATACACATCTTACTCTCTGCACACACTCGCTTTCCATCACCCTAGCAACCTCATCGGGCGTTATCACAGATGTCTGCATCTCCATCAGGGGCATCTCATGCCCTTCCTGCCTTGTCCAGTGGCAGATGGAGGCTCCCCACTCTTTGCCTTGGTTTCCTATCTGGTCTCTCAGCTCCAGAGCTAGAGAGCAGTGGGCACAGGCATGTCCTTCACGAAGCCCACACCCTCAGCTGGTTTGTATTTACTAAAGATGAATCCTAGATCACGGGCACTTTCAAAGCAGCTGTGTTAGCCTCTGTTATTTCTCCCATTTGTGTGAGCGCTCGTGTGTTTTAAGACAATCATCCAACAGGGCCCTTGATGATGTAAATGGGAATTTACCAGTCACTGTTTGGCTACCATCGAGCTGAGTCCGTCTTGAGCGGTGGAACATCCTCTTAATAATCATCCATGAAAAAGGCTGCTGTATTCACCACGCTGTATAAAATCGTCTTTTACATAATAGGTTTTAATGAACTATCTGAACATGCTTCTGTCGCCCCCTGTCATTTTGTATGTCACAAATCATGGAGCAATTGCAAGCAGCTATTTCATTTTTAATTCATTTTTTTACAAGTGAGTGAAGTTACAATCCGAGAAGATCTGCCATTTCTAAAGGTCCCTCACCTCCTACACCACCCAGGCAAGACCTGAAGCCGGTGGTCTGGCTCTAGATTTGGTCATTGTTGTTGTTCGTCTTCACCGGAGAATATTTTTTCCATTGATTTTTAGAGAGAGTGGAAGGTAGAGAAGAAGGGGGAAGGGAGGGAGAGAGAGAGAGAGATGGATTAGATGCCCCCCCCCATTCCCATCAGATGCCAGGGCACCCGTTGGGATGGGACTGCAGGTGGAACCTGCAACCTGCAAAGGTGCCCTTAATTAGCAGTCAAACCTGAAACCCTTCCATGCCTGGGCTGACCCTGTAGCCACTGAGAAACATCGGCCAGGACTGGCTTTAGATTCCCAAGAATGAGGTATCATTAACATTTCAGCGTTTCTTTCTCCCTCCTTCCCTTCCTTTCTTTTCTCCTTCCTTCCTTCCTTCCCTCCCTCCTTCCTTCCTTCCTTCCTTCCTTCCTTCCTTCCTTCCTTCCTTCCTTCCCTTCTTTCTTTTGAGCCTGGATCAGAGAAATTTGAAACGAGATGAATTTCCAAAAGAAGACAAATTTAAATGCATAACTACAGCTAGCCATGGGTCTGTGTGTATTTCCCTAACATGAAAGCTCTGGGTTAGGGCGGTAGGAAGATGGGTGAAATCGTGCCCCAGAGATGGCTCTGTCTCTAGCTCAGTCACTCTCGACCCTAGCTGCACGTTGCCATCATCTTAGAGACATGGAACACACCAGTTACAGGGTCTCTTGTGGCCGATGGAACCGCAGCCTGGGGGAAGGAACAGGGCGCAGAATTTTCAAGGTCCTCTGGGTGCTTCTCAGAGAGACCGGTGCTTTCAAACGAGGGCGGTTCCAGACATGTTTGCAAATGGTGCTTCCTGACATCCTTCCCCGCCTCATCTCCTGACCCCACGCAGCCCCCTGGCTCAGAAAGACCTCGCGCCTTGTCTGTGGTAGCATCGACAAACATACTTACCATGGCCTCCCCTCCCCAGTCATGATGCCGTCAGATAAAGTTGTTCTCCAAACTTCCTGCTGCAGGAATAGCTCTCATGACCTGTGAGTGCGGCCACATGCCAGTCAATTGCCAGGACATGTGATCCCTCAGTGTCTTATCTTCCCCACATAGCAGTATTTAACGTCCGCTGCTCGACGTAGCGGAGCTGGCTGAGGCTGCACAGGCAAACCAGACGTCCACAGTCTCCCTGCGTGTCGTGTCTTTCTGAAGTGGGTAACTGGGGCACACAGAACTGGGATGGTTTGTAGAGTATTGCTGTCGATAGGACTGCTGTAATATTGCTGTCTATAAGACTGCTATAGTATTGCTATAAATAGAAGTGCTATAGTATTGCTATCAATAGGACTGCTATAGTATTGCTGTCTATAGGACTGCTATAGTATTGCTATAAATAGAAGTGCTATAGTATTGCTATCAATAGGACTGCTATAGTATTGCTATCAATAGGACTGCTATAGCATTGCTGTCAGTAGGACTGCTATAGCATTGCTGTCAGTAGGACTGCTATAGCATTGCTATAAATAGAAGTTCTATAGTATTGCTATCAATGGGACTGCTATAGTATTGCTATCAATAGAACTGCTATAGTATTGCTGTCAATAGGACTGCTCTAGCATTGCTGTCAATAGGACTGCTATAGTATTGCTATAAATAGAAGTGCTATAGTATTGCTATAAATAGAAGTGCTATAGTATTGCTATCAATAGGACTGCTATAGCATTGCTGTCAATAGGACTGCTATAGTATTCAAAGCATAGGTCGCTCCAGCTCTGATTCTTCCTGGAATGATTGTTCCTGATTCTCTGAAGGATCAATTGAGCATTCAAAACTGTATATCTTCTTTTATATTATTTTTTTATTCATGTATTGCATGTATACATATCTTCCCATTGCCTCCCCCTCCCAGGCATACCCTCACCCCCCCCCCCGTGTGTGTGTGTCCATTGGTTATGCTTCTACGAATGCACACAAGACCTTTGGTGGATCTCTTATCTACCCTACCTCTCCGTAACCTTCCTGCTGACATTTGACAGTCTGTTTGATGCTTTACTGCCTCTGTCTCTATCTTTTTGTTCATCAGTTTATCATGTTCTTTATTATCCACAAATGAGTGAGATCATGTGATGTTTATCCTTCATTGAAACCGTATATCTTCCGAACTGCTCCAGGAGATCCTTCTCTCGAGCGTTTTTCCTTATGTCTTGTTGAACATGCTGACTTTTCATTGATTTGGGTGCAGGGGGAAAAGGGGAGCAATCTCCCCTAATGAAAAATAAAGGGGTTTCACCCTGCCCAGCTTGACTCAGTGGTTGGAGTGTCACTCCCCACTAACCCCTCTCCCCCTGCAAAAGGGTTTCGGGTTCAATTCCTGATCAAGGACATGTACCTGGGTTGCAGGTTCTATCCAGATCCTGGTCTGGGCCTGTGTAGGAGGCAACCAATAAATGTGTCTCTCACAGATGTCTGTCTTTCTCTCTCTCACTTTCTCTCACTCTGCCTCCCTCCCTCCCTCCATCTCTTCCACTCTCACTGAAAGTCAACGGAAAAATTATCCTTGGGTGAGAATTTTTTTTAAAAAAAGGGAAGGAGTTTAACAACTCAGGTTGGAGGATCCAGGAAATGGCCTCCCTTCATTGAACTCTTTAAGGGGCTGAGGCAAAGCATTCTGCTTTCTTCACAACTTCCTAAGGAGATCCAATGGCTAACTTCTCACCGAATAACAAAGCCAGATTTTTTATCATCCTGTCAGCATTTCCATTTTCTCCTGGTGGTCCAGTTTCCAATCCTGGATAGAGCAGTTCTCACTTCCTAAAAAATGTAGGAAAGATTTGGTGTCATCCAGTAAGTAAATTGGTTGTTCCATTTGCTTTAGAATCCTTGAGTCAGTCAACCAAATAGAAAACAATGCCCATGCCCCTTTAAGATTACATTAACAAAAGTAATGTAATAAAAGCCCCCATATTGTAAAAAGGAAAGATACTGTAGAGTGGATCTGAATGGCCACTGGATACCAGGGCAGGGAAATACATCCGGTGCCAAGCTACAGAACTGAAACACTCGAAGAATCCTTGTTTGTTTTGGAGGCCATATATTCTGATGGAACTTGCTAGAATAATTTCTTCCAGGTCCGGTGTTTTACGCTATCAGTCCCAATGTCAAAGACTTACGTTAGGCAAGCCCTCTTTGGTCATGCTAGGGACAACACATCTGCCTTGCAATTGAGGCTTGTTTATGGGGAGACACTGGTGGACATGGGAACCAGCGTGGACATAGCCAGTCTCATTAATTCCTTTAGAATAGATCACTGTCAGCACATCCTTATCTTCCTTGCTCTCCTGAGTCTTCATCTAAAAACGTTAGTTACAAAACGCTATCTTCAAATGACTGTGTTGTTGGGTTTGAACAAGACCAGTAAATGCTTTTAGAGACAAAGTTAGATCTACTGTAGAAATCAGCATTGGACCCAGTGTTGGCAATTTCACTTTCTATCCACAGTCAATGCCAGAGAAGGCTCACTCATGCCATGTTGTGTTCTCAATAGAAGAACTGCATCGCCCTGACCAGCGTGGCTCAGTGGAGAGAGCATCGGCCTGTGGACCAAGAGGTCCCATGGTCAAGGGCATGTACTTGGGATGCGGGCACATCCAGTAGGAGGTGTGCAGGAGGCAGCTATCAGTGGTTTGGGCACTGATTTTGAGAAACTATCTTTGCCTTATGAGATTACCCTCGTTCATTGGTCAGAAAACATTCGGTGACACGTATGGGGGAGTCTGTTTCTGGATTCTCTGTTCTGCTCCATTAACTGACTTGTCTCTTCTTTGGCCAATAATACGCTGTCCTGATTGTTGAGAGTCATAGTAAGTCCTGAAGGTGAGGAACATCAATTCTCCAACCCTGCTCTTCTCCTCCAATACTCTCTGGCCATTCTCTTTGTCTGTTTGCCTTTCCCTGTGAACTTTAGAACTGGTTGGAGAGCAGCCACACAATAACTTGCTGGGATTTGGGTTGGGGCTGTGTGGAATCGATAGGTCAAGCAGGGAGTAGCTGACCTCTCGACCAAGCTCAGTCTTCCTATTCATGAACATGAAATCACCCTCCTCTAGGAGTCCCCGGAGTTGGTTAACATGAAGTCCACTCCTCATGGGTCAGCCTGATGTTACAGACTCTATGGGAAGTCAGCTGGGATACCTTGACTTGATCTCATTTTCTTCATTTATTCCTCAGATCAAATGATTCGATAACAAAATATAGGGCGTGGTCCCGCCTCCTCGCAGTTCCCCTCCAGAGCCTTCTTTCTCTCCTGGTCTTCATCTTTGTATGATGTATTGGAGCCAGGTCCAGTGCCAGCTGCCTAAAGGTCATCTAGAGCTTTTGAAATACTCCTGGTGATGAAATTGTACGATAGCTTTATGAGATGTTCCTGTGAGGGTGGGGGGGAATGGTTAAAAGAAACATGATATACCTCTCTGTACTATTGGTTCTCTCAACCTTCCTAAGGTGGTGATCCTTGCATACAGTTTCTCATAGGGTGGTGACCCCCAACCATGAAATTTTGCTACTGTTATGCATTGTGATGTAAATATCTGCATTTTCTGATGTTCTTAGGCGACCCCTGTAAAAGGGTCATTCGACCCCCAAAGGGGTCTCGACCCACAAGTTGAGAACCGCTGACTTAGAGCTCTATGAGACTCTCCATTTGTCTCAAAATAAGAAGTTTATAAACCAAAGCTCCAAGTGAGTCAAATGTCCCCTTACTGTTGCAAAACACTAAAGACCCATGTGTGGGCCTAGTCACTGTTTCCAAAATTTATTGTCCTCTTTCTTTTTTCTTTTTTTTAAAATATATTTTATTGATTATTTTTTTTTACAGAGAAGAAGGGAGGAGGATAGAGAGTTAGAAACATCGATGAGAGAGAGACATCGATCAGCTGCCTCCTGCACACCCCCTACTAGGGATGTGCCCACAACCAAGGTCTACGCCCTCGACCAAAATCCAACCTGGGACCTTTTAGTCCACAGGCACACGCTCTATCCATGGAGCCACACCGGTTTTGGCCATTGTCCTCTTTCTTGCTTCGATTCTCTCTCCTTTCTTCCCAACTCCGTAGCTTTCACATCTCTTTCCTAGGTTAGGGTTACCCCGGCCCCATACCTCTGAGAATATCATAAAACCACCCCAAACTCCCTGCCCAGGGAAGAACGATGGGGACAGTGATTCTCAACCTTCGAATGCCACGTCCTCATGTTGTGGTGACCCCCCAACCATAAAATTATTTTCGTTGCAATTTCATGGTTGGGGGTCACCACAACATGAGGAACTGCATTAAAGGGACGTGGCATTAGGAAGGTTGAGAACCACTGGATGGGGACATAGTTCTCTCACTCCCTATTTTCCCGCCTTGGGGCAGGACTCGGAACACCTCTGCCTTGAGTCATTAGGAGCCGTCTCTTCTCACCCCAGCACGCGCCTCCACAGCAGCCCAGTCCACACAGGAGACGCCACGCTGAGTGAAGGGTGAAGGCAGTTGACAGAGAAAGGGGAACCAAAGAGGCACAGTCTCTGGAGCTGTCGGCCTCGGGCCCCGCTAGCTCCTGTTTCCGGGAGCTGGGTCAGGGGGACCTGCAGGCTGGCCACAGGGTGCAGCATCGCACGAGGCCCGCTATGGGCCAGGCCTTCCCGAACCGTCTCTCTATTCCGAGGGAAAAGGGGAGGCAGGCTTCTGGGGGCCGAGCCACAGCTTGGGAGTGGAGAGCTCCTTCTCCAGGGTGCCCAGAACGTGGCCTGGTGTTTCGCCCAAGACTCATAGTGAGGACTTCTGCTCACACGGGTGTCTCCTGGATCCTGTGAGTTCAGGCAGAGAAAAGAGGGAGCAGATCAGAAAACGACGATCCATCTACACAATGGAATTCTACGCCGCCATTAAAAAGAAGGAACTCTTACCATTGGCAGCAGCCTGGATGGAACTGGAGAGCCTTATGCTAGGTGAAATAAGCCAGTCCATGAAAGAGAAACACCACATGATCTCACTCATTGGTGGAGAATAAAGAACAGTATAAACTGATGAACAAAAGGATAGACACAGAGGCAGTGAAGCCTCAAACAGACTCTCACATTACAGAGGGAAGGTGAGGGAGAGGTGGGGGAGATAAGAGACCCATCAAAGGACATGTATGCATGCATATAAGCATCACCAATGGACACAAGACACTGGGGGTTGGTGTATGCTTGGGAGCGGGGAATGGGGGGTGGCAATGGGGAGATATGTATACATGTAACACAATAAAAACTCACAGGATCCATGTCTCCTGGATCCTGTGAGTTCAGGCAGAGAAAAGAGGGAGCAGATCAGAAAATGACGGTCCATCTACACAATGGAATTCTACGCCGCCATTAAAAAGAAGGAACTCTTACCACTGGCAGCAACCTGGATGGAACTGGAGAGCCTTATGCTTAGTGAAGTAAGCCAGTCCATGAAGGAGAAATACCACATGATCTCACTCACGTGTGGGTAATAAAGAACATTGTAAACTGATGAACGAAAGGATAGACACAGAGGCAGGGAAGCCTCAAACAGACTGTCAAACGACAGCAGGAAGGTGAAGGAGAGGGGGGTAGATAAGAGATCCACCAAAAAACTTGTATGCATGCATAAAAGCATCACCAATGGACGCAAGACACTGGGGGGTTGGTGTATGACTGGGAAGGGGGGAGATATGTATACATGTAATAAAATAAAATAAAATAAAATAAAATAAAATTAGAAAAAAGAGAAAGAAAAGAGGGAGCCATCCCACATCAGCAGGCGCCCAGGGATGCAGCAGGCCCTTCTTTGCCCGTGACGGGAAGAAGCTTCCGAGGGCAGGTCGGCAGTGCGCCTCAGCGTCCCGTGTGGTAAGCGTGCCCTTTGCGTTTCCTCCACAGACCCGGTAGGATGCCCTCTTTCTCGGCATGGCTCCAAACCGTGTTCATCACCGCCGTGCTGTGTGCTCTTTGTTCTGGTGAGTACGCCTCCGGCTCCGGGCAAAGCCATTCCCGCCTCTCAGAGAGCAGCTCAGGAGATGCTGCTGGTCTGCTAGAGAGGGGGCGGCATCTCTCACCGGGTTTGTGGGCCTGGAACGGGCCACAGGAAGGCGGGCACGTTCGCAGCCTCCTCTTAAGATGGTACCTGCGGGCTGTTTGCTTCTCGTTCCCACCTCAGGGAGATGGGGGCAGAGAGGTGGGTGGGAAGGGGCAGGAGCACGTAGTGTGTGGTTCACTTGTGACTCAAAGACCCTTAACCTCACGTGACATTTCGGTAGTCAGAGGTCTGTGTTGGCCCAGTGCCGCGTGCCAGGGGGAAGGATGCCTGCTGGCTCGGAAAATCCGTGGCCATTTCTGGTGTGTGGCCCGCCAGTTCGGAGGCCACTGAAATCGAAGCTTTGTGCACGGCAAGAGCTCATCCAAAAGGGATCTTCCTTCCGTGCAGGAAGAAGGGTGGATCTGAGTCAAGGAGCTGGGAGGTGTTGAATAGAACCCCCGACATTAGAACTGAGTCCTAGCTCGTTAAGTAGTCATTTCTTTTTTTTTTAAATATAATTTTATTGATTTTTTATAGAGAGGATAGAAAGTTAGAAACATCGATGAGAGAGAGAGACATCGATCAGCGGCCTCCTGCACGACCCCTAATGGGGATGTGCCCGCAACCAAGGTCATGCCCTTGACCGGAATCCAACCTGGGACCTTTCAGTCCACAGGCCGACGCTCCACTGAGCCAAACTGGTTTAGGCAATTAGGTAGTCATTCCTTCATGTCTGGCGACCTTATGCCAGGCATATGGAGTGGCAGTACACAAGGCATTGTCTTCGCGGAGAAGGATGTCTCATGTACTAACCAACGCATACAAAGAACTGTGGTACCTTCACAGGTGCGTTGGATGATTATGTCACAGCATTTCACATTGTTTTTCACAGATGACGATAGCTTGGAATGACATCTCCAGGTTTGGACTCACTTTGCGAACTTCCTGTTTTGATAAAACCACAAAAGGCTCGCCTCAGAACTTGGGGGGGCAGGAGTCGGCAATGTGTACTAGAATTTTGCTTCTAAAAAGTAAAGGTTCTTCCCACCAGAGTCTCTGATTCCTTTCCCTTCTTCTTGCTTTCACATTTTCTTCTGTGTGCTTGTTGCAGGAGATCCTCTCACACCAGTAAGACGCAACAATACCCTGGATGTAAGTCAATGCAGATTACTTAGAAAATTAAAAAAGCATTTCATTTTTTTTATAAAAACATATGTTTTTTTATTGATTTCAGAGAGGAAGGGAGAGAGAGATACAAAAACATCAATGATGAGAGAATCATGAGTGGGCTGCCTCTTGCATGCACCCCTACAGGGGATGCAGCCTGGAATCTGGGCCTGTGCCCTGACCAGGAGGGGAACCCTCGTGATCTCTTGGTTCAAAGATCAATGCCCAATCACTAAGCTGCTACACTGGCCATGCAACGTTTAATTATTTGATATTGTAAGTTTTATCAGCAAATTTCACCAGACAGCCCTGCCTACCAGTGTTGTTCTGTGGGTAAACGTTGACCCATGAACCAAGAGGCCCCCGGTTCAGTTCCTGGTCAGGGCACATTCCAGGTTGTAGCTTACCGCCCAGGAGGGGATCTGCAAGAGGCAGCTGTTTGATGTCCCGCTCATCACTAATGTTTCTACCTCTCTCCTCCCTCTAACTTGTCCTATTAAAAAAATTAAACTCATCAAACCAAATGTGCAACAGAACGATCATTCCAAAATCTGTACTTGAACTGTGCCATTATGATGCTAAGTTTCAATGAAGTAAAATCTACCTGCAGTATAAAAATATTTGGTACTTTCGAGAAGATAAAATATTCCATTGTTTCACAGATTCCATGAATGGGTATCCTTGCTCTCTGCAAGCATCTGATAAAGGTTACCGTCTATCCAAAGTGGAATTATTTACCTAGCAAGAGGATTGCAAAAATTATCCACTTAAAGGTGGATACAATCATCATTTCCATATACAGTGGTACCTTGAGATTTGAGTGCCCTACCATACGAGATTTTTGAGATATGAGCCATCGAGCGAATGATTTTTGCTTTGAAATATGAGCAACATTTGAGATAGGAGTAATCGCGCGGATCGGCTGGCTGCACACGATCCACCAGTTTACCTCGATTCCAGTGTCTCATAGTTTCCCATGCCTCAAGGTGACGGAAAGAATTAAACTCGTATCTTGAGGTACCACTGTATATATTCATAGAGGAGGATATTATAGAGAGGGAAGAAAAAATCTAAATAGATAGAGGTTAAAAAGACATTTCAAAATGCAGTCAGGTAAGAATACACAACCTATCGTTTATGTAAATTACCAATGCTGCCATTACTGACCAAATTTTACACATATACTAGAGGCCCGGTGCACAAAGATTCATGCAAGAATAGGCCTTCCTTTCCTGGCTGCCGGCACAGCCTTCTCCCCAAAGTCAGCTTTCCACCTTCACTCCAGCCAGAGACACCTTCTGCCTCTCGCCTCCTTGCATCAATTTGCAGATTGCCTCCTTATTGGCTGTGGGCACTGCCATCTTTGTTGTGGAGTTCTGGTCAATTTGCATATTCTGTCTCTATCACATAGGCTATGTAAATACTAATAAGTAAGAACATATACATAGGTGGTAATAACCTATCTGACTCTCTAGCACTGAAATCAGTGAAGAAGATGGGGAAATACTAAAATTCCATTTTATGGATCCTTGTGGTCTGAGATAATGAGGGAAATCTGATGGGGGCGTAGGAGAAGGGAGACATGAGTGGCTGCATTATAAAAATGTATTCACCCACTTGCCTGCTTTAAAAAAAATTATATTGGGTTTGTAGAACGACACCAATCACGTTTTATGACTAAGTAGATGGTTTTATTTCTAAACCTCGTCATAGAATGTTTTCATTCCATTTTGATGCGTGCTGCTTTGTACCGAGGTAAAAGACATTTTTTTTTCCTTTGAAGAAGTCCATCACCTCACCAATTCCATGCTGTTCTCTGTGTTTGACAGCTAGCCTGTTACCAGTTCAAAGACCGATTATTTGTGTGCAACAGGATGCTACGTCCACTCTGCGGGACCAATGGGAAATCTTACGGCAATAGATGCATGTTCTGCAGCGCGATGATGTAAGACCATGAGGCTAAGTATGGGATCTTCCAAAATAACAAGGACACCACTGCAAAGGGATAGGGAAACCCATGCTTTTGATAACCTTGGCACAGTATAGATGCGGGGGGCGGGGGGGCTTGGAATGGCACTGTCTCTGTATACGACACAGAACCGCACATACCTTCCCCCAGGAGTTCTCATTGGCAAAATCAGATTTGTATCCGACTCCTCCATGTATGCGCTGGGTGTCCTGGGAATGTGCAAATCAATTCACCTGACCAATAGGACTTACTAAGAGGTCTATGGCCCAGATACTGAGTTCCGAAGTCCATACGACAAAGGGATCATCTTTGTGATGTGGCATCAAGCCACAGGGAGCAAGACTGAGCAGCAACACACACCACGTGACGACAGACACTTGAAATCCATCACCACGGGGCCTATTCCTGCCAGGAATGGAGTCCTCTAGGGTCCACCTTGTCTCCTGAACCCCACGAGAGCCTGCAACCCCTCCTGAGAGAGCAGGGCACCCCGGGATTATGCTTCCACCCGCCCCCATTCCCTCTCTGCCTCCCTCCAAAGGCGTGGTCAGTCTACTCCCCTCTTCCTGGTCTCTCAAACCTACTTCCTCTTATCCAATCCCCAAAGCACTTATACTTCCAGAGAACCATCCAGACCGTCTCCGGTCCTCTCCTCTCCCCCAGCTCGGCGGATCCCATGAGGAAGCAGGACTGTCCCTGGGGTAAAAGCTGAGTAGCCCCAGCAGAGGGAAGGATGGGTGAAGGGCGGGGGAGCATGTGGGCCCCAGCTGGGTGTGGGATGGAGCACAGCCTCTCCACCCTAGGCTGCTCCCTCGGACACTTCACATGCTGCTCACAATCACATCTCTCTCTCTCTATCTCTCTTTCTCTCTTTCTTTCTCTCCCTCTCTCTCTCTCCAGAGAAAGTAAAGGAGCCTTTGAACTTCATCATTACGGGCGTTGCACCACTCCCTGGATTAAGCGCTCCCAGGTCGAGGACGGCATTCCTATTTTGGAGAGGGTTCTCCAGCCCATCCCAGACTCTGCCCTCAGGGCTTCAGATTCCTAGGGGAGCGGACAAAGCCTTCCACTCCACACAAGGTGGAAGAGGGCGTGCTGAACGCTGTCTCTCAGCTCTAAGAACTTAGATTGACTTTCATTCTCTGTTGGATCATTAAATAGCAGGTGAAAATCTACCTTAATCATGTGTGTGATACTATCAAAACCTAATGCAATTAGAGCCATACATTCCATCTATACCGTGCTAAATAATGTTATCTTTATTGAAATTAAACCTTTGGTTGATGGT
>PVJN01045979.1:0-16642 GCA_004026805.1 Lasiurus borealis
GCTTTCTAAGTAGGGCATCCTTCCCTGGGGCAAGGAATCCTACAGAAGTTGCATTTCATTATGGGTGCCTAATTGTTTGCTTGTACTGCCCTTCTGTTACTTTCAATTCTATTGTTTCCCTGTTGCTGGAGGGGGAGAGGCGAGGGGGCTCTAAATCGTTTGTTACAGCAGAAAATAAAAGTGAACTGCTACTCTCCTCCGAGTGTGTTTTCAGTTCCCGGATCCTCCACTTCGACTTCCTTTGTCCCTGGGTTGGAGCTGGGATGTGCAAGTCAGTTACTGTAGTCAGTGGAAGGCAAGTGAGGAAGTGGAAGGAAGTGAAAATGGGCCGTGTCCTGACATTTCAGCATGAACAGCTGCTGGTATTTGGGAATAGTTTCTTAAGTTTTATAGTTACATTTAGATAGTAAATGCACAAAAATAGCACGCAATTCAATCAAACGTCATTTCTCCATCATCTCTCATCTTGAAAAATTAGGATCTCAACCAAGTTGTTCACAGAAAAATGCCTAGGTTGTGGAACCAAACTTTGTTTTTTGAACTAACAATCCTTTGAAGCTGATACGTCAACATAACAAAAGGTCTCTCAGGCAACAAACAATGGAAAGAATGCTTTGTTGCTGGCACAATAAACATCAAGGACTAGCACAATTTTAAAACATAAAGCAGCCATCAGGAATGCCAGTGTTGCTAAGAATGTGAAAGGAACTGGTCGCAGGCAGTGGCAGAGGTAGAAAGCCTGTTGCTGATTTGGATAAAGGAAAAGCGGTTCGGCAGTGACAGCACTTGGGAGGCAGTGATATGTGAACAAAGATGCTGCATGCTGACCTGAAAGACATCCCTGGACCAAACACTAAAAGCGATTCCTGTACGGCTGGCAGGGGTGGTTCAATAAAACTTCAGAAAAGACGTGTTTATTTACACCTTAGACAGTACATTAGACATGCACTGTATGTAAGCAAGGTTAAAACATAATCATTTGGGAGTCTGGAACGGATTAATTCAATTTACATTATTTCTAATGGGGAAAAAAAAATGACTCGGTTCTCAAATCACTTCTCCAACAGCCTTCCAGAATGAATTAAGTTTGAGGTTCCACTGTATAAAATTTTTGCAAGATCAGGATTAATTTCTTTCTGAACCATTTTCATTTAACTTATGAGCTTTTACTCTAAGAAAAACTTTAAACACATGTCATTGGATGCATAAAAGAAGTACAATAACTTAATTGTTGAACATTTAATGTTTCCATTTTTCCTCTTCTTAAAAATAACTAGAGGACTGGTGCATGAAATTCATGCACAGGTGTGATCCCTAGGCCTGGCTGGTGACTGAAGCACAAGAGTCTGGTGAGGAAGGTCAGGTTCTAGCTGACCTCTGGGTTCTGTGCAGCACCTAGGCCCACCAGGCCCTCAAGTACCCTCCTCTGCCTGAGTCACAGCACCCGAGTCCCCTCACAAAGATGTGGTGAGTGCGGCCAGATGTTGTGGGCCAGGGCATAGCGTGGGCTTCAGCGCCACACAGAAGCCAGGTGGGCATTGTGTTCTCTCCCAGGCAGCCTTGCAGACCAGCTCCTGCACAAACCCACGGGGAGCCCAACTGGCCCCTGTGGTCCCAGCTCACCAGAAAGAAGCCACACGGGTGCAGGGTGGGTTCGTCATGGTGTCTGGCACCTGAATGTGGGGGCTTCCCCAGTGTGTGAGCCCTGGTGTCCAGGGGAGGGTAGCATGGGGAGTGAGAGTGAGCTCAGTGGACATCCCACATTCTCATCACACTCTGTCCCTGTCACCTTCACCCCCAGGTAGCAGGCAAGAGGTCGCAGCCCTCCGCCCAGGCACCATGGGAGGTTGGTTGCTGCCACCCACCCCAGTTCCCCGTCCCAGCTCAGTGCCCAGCCCCAATTGGGCGATCAGGGCCTGCTGGCCACTGGTCACTGTCTATGGGGCAATTGGCAGTGCAATCGGGTCCCTGCTCACACCCGCCTTGGCCTGGCACTGCCTGCTCACCTGCTCCACCATCCTGCTGCGGTCCCACTCTCCTTGGGGCCCATCAGGCCAGCAGTGCTTCCACTGCTGCCTGCTGCTAGCACCACATGGCCAACACCCGCCATGTTCCACGCCACTCCCTGGTAGTCAGCACACATCGTAGAGGGCAGTCGAACTCCTGGTCAAACAATTTGCATATTAGACTTTTATTAGATAGGATGATTCAATGGAATTTGTCTATATGATTTTGCGTGATTATTTCCTCAAGATATATTCCAGAAGGTAGAATTACTGAGTTAAAAATTATATTCCTATGTATTTTTAAGGCTATTAGTCTACAGTATGTAATTGCTATCCAAAAAGTGTATCCTTCCACCAGAATTCTAGTTAGCTCACGATTATTTCTTACCAGTAGTCCTGAGTCCTGCCAAAATTCAAAACAAAAACAAGAAACTTAGTTTGCATGGGAAGATAAAACGACCCAGAGTACTGAAATTAGAATTTTGTCCTTACTAAGATTTCAACGGAATGAAGAAAAGTGCTGAGAGTTATGTGTTTTGGGGGAGGAGTTAGCTCTCATGGATATACCTTGTTTTCTTTTCTTTTTTTTCTTTCTTTTTTTTAAATATATTTTATTGATTTTTTACAGAGAGGAAGGGAGAGGGATAGAAAGTCAGAAACATTGATGAGAGAGAGACATCAATCAGCCACCTCCTGCACACCCCACTGTGGAGATGTGCCTGCAAGCAAAGTGCATGCCCCCAACCGGAATCGAACCCGGGACCTTACAGTCCGCAAGCCGACTCTCCATCCACTGAGCCAAACTGGTCTCGGCATATACCTTGTTTTCTAAAACTTTGCCTCCCTAACCCAGTATGATCTCATCTATAATAATAAAAGTATAATATGCTAATTAGACCAGATATCCTTCCAGACAGGGAAGCCCAGGTCCCAGGTGCCAGAGGGAAGGCCTACTCTTGCATGATTTCATGCATTGGGCCTCTAGTCTTAAATAATTACATTTGCAAACACCCAATTTCCAAATAAGATCTCATTAACAAGCAATGGGGATTAGGACTTCAACATATCCTTTTTGGAGGGCACAATATCCCAAAAGAATCCTCCATTATTTCCCATTTCACTCAGAGCACAAGCCCTTAGTATGACCTCTGAGGCCTTACAGCATCTGGTCCATAAATTCTCTGACCCCTCTCTTGCCACTCTCTTCTTCACTCACTCTGATCTAGCTCACTGATCTCCCTCTCCCCATCACCTTCCAGTCTTTGTTCCAATCTCATTCACACAATGAAGCCTGCCTCAACGACCCCATTTACAATTGAAAACCACTCATCCCAGTACTCCTTATCATCCCCGCCCCCACCCCTCTTTATTTCATACCATAAGACTCTCCACCTGCCCATACACTACATAATGTAGTTATTGGTTTTTAAATATATATATATATATATATATATATATATATATATATATATATATATATATATATTTGTATGGATTTTAGAGAGGAATGAAGAGGGGAGAGAGAAAGATAGAAACATTAATGATGAGAGAGAGTCATTGATTGGCTACCTCCAACATGCCCCTCATTGGGGATCTAGTCAGCAAACCAAGCATGTAGCCTAACTGGGAATTGAACCATGACCTTCTGGTTCATAGGGTGATGTGCAACCACTGAGCCACACCTGCCTGGCTTTAATTATTTGTTTTGTTTCTTGACTCTCTGTCCCCATTAGGATATAAGCTCTATGGATGCCTGGAACAGTGTCTAGTAATAAATGTTTCCTAAATTATTGATTAAAGTTAGTACAGAAAATATAAGAAAACATTATTGTGGCCAAGGAGTAGGGAAAAACTTAAATGTTATTTAAAATTAGTAATCTAAAATTAAGATACCTAGGAATAAACTTAAATAAAAAGGTGAAAGACCTATACGAAAAAAACTACAGGACACTTAAAAAAGAGATAGAAGAAGATGTAAACAGATGGAAGAACATATCATGTTCATGGATTGGGAAAATCAATATCATTAAAATGTCCATACTACCCAAAGCAATCCATAGATTCAATGTACTACTCATTAAAATACCAATGGCATATATACAGATCTAGAAAGAACTCTCCAAAAATTCATCTGGAATAAAAAAAAAAAAGACTGCAAATAGCCACAGCAATCCTGAGAAAGAAGAATAAAGTAGGTGGGATCTCAATACCAGATTTCAAGCTGTATTACAAAGCCACTGTTCTCAAAACAGCCTGGTACTGGCACAAGAACAGACATATAGACCAATGGTATAGAATAGAGAATCCAGATATCAACCCAAACTACTATGTAAACTTAATATTTGACAAAGCAGGCGTGAACATACAATGGAGTCAAGACAGTCTCTTCAATAAATAGTGTTGGGAAAATTGGATATATATATGCAAAAAAATGAACTAGACCACCAACTTAGACCATACACAAAAATAAACTCAAAAAATATATAGGACTTAAACATAAAACGGGAAACCATAAAAATACTAGAGGAATCCATAGGCAGAAAAATCTCAGACATATTCCAAAGGAACGTCTTCACTGATACTGCTCCTAGGGCAGTGGAAGCTAAAGAGAAAATAAACAAATGGGACTACATCAAAATAAAAAGCTTTTTCACAGCAAAAGAAACTATCAACAAAACAACAGGAAAGCTGAAACCGGTTTGGCTCAGTGGATAGAGCATCGGCTTGCGGACTGAAGGTTCCAGGTTCAATTCCGGTCAAGGGCACATACATTGGTTGCGGGCACATACCCAGTGGGGAGGGTGCAGGAGGTGGCTGGTCGATGTCTGATTTCTATCCCTCTCCCTTCCTCTCTGTGAAAAATCAATAAAAATTATTTTTTAAAAAAAAACAGGAAAGCCCACTGTATGGGGAACATATTTGCAAATGTTATCACTGATAAAGGTTTAATCTCCAACATCTACAGGCAACTTATACAACTTAATAAAAGGAAGATAAATGATCCAATAAAAATGGGCAATGAACCTAAATAGAATCTTTTTGAAAGAAGATAGAAGGAAAGCCAAGAGACATATGAAAACATACTCAAAGTCACTCATTATCCCAGAAATGCAAATCAAAATGACAATGCAATATCACCTCACCCCTGTCAGAATGGCTATCATCGATAAATCAACAAATGAGAAGTGCTGGAGAGGATGCGGAGAAAAAGGAACCCTGGTGCACTGCTGGTGGGAATGCAGACTGGTGCAGCCACTGTGGAGAACAGTATGGAGTTTCCTCAAAAAACTAAAAATGGAACTCCCATTTGACCAAGTAATACCATTTCTAGGAATATATCCCAAGAAACTAGAAACACCAATCAGAAAGGATATATGCATCCCATGTTCATAGCAGCACAATTTACAATAGCTACTATTTGGAAACAGCCTAAGTGCCTGTCAGCAGATGGCTGGATCAGAAAACTATGGTACATCTACACAATGGAATTCTATGCTGCTATTAAAAAAAAAAAGAAGGAATTCTTATCATTTGCAGCAACCTGGATGGAACTGGAGAGCCTCATGCTAAGTGAAATAAGCCAGTCAATGAAAGCAATATACCGCATTATCTCAGTCATTTATGGATAATAAAGAACATAAGCTGATGAACAAAAAGATAGATACAGAGACAGCAAAGCATCAAACAGACTGTCAAATTACAGTGGTAAGTTTAGAGAGAGGTGGGGTAGATAAGAGATCTACTGAAGGACTTGTATACATGCATATAAGCATAACCAATGGACTCAAGACACTGGGGAGTGAGGGCATGTATGGGAGTGGGGTGGGTGGGCAATGGGAAGATGTAACACATTAATAAAAATGAAAAAAAATAAAATTAGTAATCAAGCCCTGGCCAGTTTGTTTCAGTGGATTGAGTGTCAGCCTGTGGACTGCAGGGTCCCAGGTTCGATTCCAGTCAAGAGCACATACCCAGGTTGTGGGCTTGGTCCCCAGTAGGGGGCATGCAGGAGGCAGCCAATCAATGATTCTCTCTCATCATTGATGTTTCTCTCTCTCCCTTTCCCTTCCTCTCTGAAATCAATATATACATATATATATTTATATTAAATAAAATAAAATTACTAAGGAATTAATATCAAGAATATATTTTTAAAACATCCTCCTGGTCATCAAGAAGATAACAGCAACCCAATTTTCTAACTGGGCAAAGGATATGAGTGGTTTCATTACAGACCCCAAGGATATGGTGCAGTGGACACAGTCCTAGCAGAGGGCACCCTGACACACTGTGTCAAAGAAAGCATGCCCACCCGTAAACCCGGCAATTGTGCTCTTGGGAAACTGTGACCTAGCCCCTTAAGGAGTGAGTATGAGGATGTTCTCACAGCATTGTTTGTGGAGGTGGAAGACAGGACCCCTAGGTGTCCAGCTGCTTTCTCTTCTGCCCTGCCTGCAGACCTTTGGGGGTGTCAGGCCACATGCACTGAACACTCCCCATCTCCACCGGAAGCTTTTGGAGGGAGGCGCTGACGGAAACTCAGAGCTGACCAGGGTCCTCTGAAGTCCATTTGCTAAAAGTGAGGAATAAAATTCAAGTTAAAGGGGACGACTCTCTTACACCCAGCACACCACCCCCTCTCCGGAGACCTGACACTCCGTGTATCCATTACCCAGCCCCTCTCTGGCTAAGACTGGCTCTTAGGCCCTGAGCACTTGCCCCCCCTCCACCGTGGCTCCTTCTACAACTGACACAGCCAGCCTGCTGCTCTTCACGTTGAACTTCTTCCTGATCGCCTGCAGGTGGTGTTGGTCATCTTTGTCCATGGACCTGCCGGCCACGTCCGCCTCCAGGAGGCGCCTGGAAGCACAGTGAGCCTGCTGAGGGAGACGGGGTTAAGGCGCCATCCGCAGCTGAATTTTCCAGTGCCTCGGGCTTCCTTGTACCTCAGAGGCTGGCCTTCACCCCTGGCTTCCCCTCGAGTTTTGTGCCCCAAACCCCCACCACTCCCCAGCTTAGGCCACCTTGGCCTGCATCCCTCCTCACACAGTTCATCCTGTCCAACCTGCACCACTCCCTCAGGCTGCTTTGCTATCCTCCAGCCTCTTCACCTATGACTCATACACTCCCCTACCCCCTACCACCCCCCACCGCTACCCCAGGTCCCCTTGCTGCTCCCATTTTCATCTCCTACAGGCTGCCCTGTGCCCTGTCCCCAAAAGCCAGCCCTAGACTTGTAGGATGTCCCTGAGCCACCCCTTGGCTACCAGTCCTCAGGGCATCGCCGGAAAGGATGCAAGGCCATCATTGGGCTTCCTGGTCCTGCAGCCACTGACGTGGCACGTCCACCTGGCCCAGAAATACGGAGTGCCGTGCCCCAGGGGGAGCACCTACGGCTGCCGGTCCCATCGTGTCCTCGTCTCCTGGCCACCCGGGGGACCAAGGCCACCTTGACTGTGGAGGGCACCAGGACCACACTGGCCAGGAGGGCTGCAAGGGCCACTCTGGGTGTCGGGACAGCCAGGGTAAGTAAGCCAGGACCAAGCTGGCCTTCTAGATCGCTGGGGAGACCATGGCTGTTAGAATCTCCATGGTCATCTTTGCCCATGGACCTGCACAGCTGTGCCACCCAGACCTTTGCCTGCAGCCTGCATGGCGGCTGCAAAGTCCCTGCACCCCCATGCCTCCAGCTTAAAGATGACGCCCCTCCACCCCCACCCCCACCCCTCGGCCCACGAATGAGGGACTGAGGCTTTTGCAGGAAGTCCCACCATTTGATGCACACACGCAATAGGCGTCTCCAGGGCGCATGTCTGCGCAAACCACCCCTTTGGATTCAGAGCGAGTGCGACTGGTTCCGGCCATTTGGCCCAAAGACCCAGCAGGAAGCTCGGCCCCTAGAATCGCGATGCAACCCAGTGCGCCTGCGCACACAGACCCCACTCGCCTGTTTCCTGGCAGAGAAGGGGGCTGTGGGCTGCTGTGCCGAGGCTGCTGGGAACGTGACTGTTTCCCGCCATCTGGCCCCGCCCCAGGCTTCAGGGCGAGACTCAGAGCTGCTGGCAGCACCGGCCTGACCACCCTGATGTAACGCAAGCTCGCTGACCCCTGGCCCCGGTTACCGAGTTCTGGGAGGGACTCAGGCGCCTCTGGGCTGGTCCCGGCCTGTCTTCCCTCTGGCCGCCACCTGCTGCTGCCTCTGCATCTGCAGAGACGGTGGGCCCAGCCCTGGGGGGAGTCCCAGCAGCCGTCACCCCTCCGTCCCTCTTTACGGCTGAGTCCTATTCCACCCCCAAATGCAGCATTGTCTGCGCAACCTTCACCTGTGGATGGACAGCTGGGATGTTTCCAAATCGGGCTTATTAATAATAGAATTGACACAAAAATTTGTGAGGACACATGGTTTTAATTATCAGGTAAATAACAGAAGTGTCCTGGCTGGGACATACTATTAAGTTTAATTATATAAGAAACTGAAGAGTTGAAACCTTAAGGCACCACTTCTCTGAACAAAGCGTTAGCGAGGATACATTCAAGGAGCTCCCAAGCCCAAACTAGGTAAAGTGAAGACGTGGAAGGCAGAGCCTCCCAGAACCTGAACCCTGCAGCGATCACTGGAGATAAACAGTGCGAACCGAACAGCAGCAGCCCCGGGGGCCCGTGACCTGCTCTGCCCCATCAGCTCACCATCCTCACTAAGGCATTTCACTCCCTGTCCACTGTCCAGCCTCTGGGTCAGGTGACTCCTCCTCACCCAGCATGAAATGATTTGTCCGTGACTGGCCTGGGGCCCTTGCAGGCAAGAGGCATGATTAATATCTGTTACCAGAGACCTGGCAGAAACAGGTAGTCAGTAAGCAGAAATCAAACTGTGAGCCCATGAGCTTGGGCTCAACTTCCGACCCTGGTTGCTGATGAGTGAAAGCCTTCAACCCTGCTGAGCTGAGGCCTCTGTGTTCAGGGACTCATGTCAGATGTAAAGATCTCGAGAGAGCGTTTGCTGACCCCACGCCCACCCCCACAGGCTGGGCTATGTGCCATGGATCCCTGGAGTTTTGTCCATCATATCACTTAGCCAGAAAGAACTGTTCAATGAGAAAATGAATAAATGAATGAATGAGTGAATGAATGAATGAATGAATGGGAACCTTGTGTGTAGCAGGCACTGGGCATATGACTGGGGCTATGAAAAGCAACACAGACCCTGCCCTCAAGGAGATCACAAATTAGCTGAATTATTAGGCACCAAACAACTTTATTTAACACAATTGTGGTCATAGGAAGGAGTGACTTGTCCCACCACCAAACCTAGGACCACCACATTCTGCTAAAAGGGTCAGGAACGGGGGGACTGGGTCCTTGATGACCCTTCATTGGACAAGTAAGCCAGCATGAAGACCCTCTCCCTCTGGACTTCACATTCAGTTAACAACACATTTCCTTAGAGTTTAAGCCCCCAAAGCATTCCTTACTGACACAGAAACACCCTGTGAGCATCAGCTACGTCCAACCTTGTCTGGCTCCTCGATTTGCAGCTCCTCCCACCCACCTCCTGATGCCTAGGCTATGACCCCATCTTCCACAGCAAAGCGGCTCCAGACCCATGGGGGGCACTCCTCAATGGCAGTGCCAGATCTGGGAGGACAGGAACCATGTGCATCATTTTTCCTAGTGCCCGCCCTGCCTGCTTTTTGGTCAGAAGGATCCCCTAGGCTCTGTCCGGAGCCTGCACACCAGCAGAGTCCCGGTGACAGTCAGTGCTACGGGTGCTGTGCCAACGACAGGCTCATGTTGCTACCCAATGGGCCATGCTATTCCCCATCTTCCTGGATGGCGGAGAGGATTCATGGACAAAGCATGGAAAGCAATGCCTGGGCAGCGCCTGGCATACAGGCTGTCGCATCAATGGAAACAGGGATTAGTGAGCTGACCGGGTGCTGGGTCCTTCCATGTTGCTCCCTCACCCTCAGGATGCACTTCCTTCGGTGCCCTCAGAACTGGGAGAGGCTGCAGCCGGGAAGGTTTGGGGGGCTGACTCCCTGAGGAGGTCCTGCAGGAAACTTAGATGGCGACTCCAGGTGGATCCCAGGGAAGGCGGTGATTTCTAAATGGATCCCATGTGACTACAGAGAGAGAATGGGAATGAGAGGGACACAGACAGCGACCACAACAGTAGCTGGTTGTTCCCACAATACCCCACTCCAGCCCCACGTGGGCCCTGTGCTGCTGGGCCATGTGGTGCCCTTACAAAGGGTGAGTGGACACTCATCTATTTGGGAAAGCTTAAGTGGGTACTTCTTTTATTGCTTCAAGAATATTAGATCCTGCTGAAACCGGTTGCTCAGTGGATAGTGTGTCGGCCTGCGGACTAAGGGGTCCCAAGGGTGATTTCAGTTAGGGGCATGTACCTTGGTTGTGGGCACATCTCCAGTGTGGAGTGTGCTGGAGGCAGCTGATTGATGTCTCTCTCTCATCAATGTTTCTAACTCTCTATCCCTCTCCCTTCCTCTCTGTAAAAAATTAATGTATATTTTTTTAAAAAAGGGGGAAAAGAGAAATATTAGATCCCACTGCTGTCACCCCAAATCCTTGTCTTCTTCCAAAATAAACTAGTGAAATGTTGACAAAGTTGAAGCTGGCTGAAGGGTAGCTGTGTATTTTAAATACGATTCTCTATCCTTGGGTATAAATGTGTCATTTCTATAGTAAAGAGTTTTAAAAGTCAAAGGTTCTGAGGCACTAAAACAACTTTATTTAACACAATAGTTACCAGCTTAAAATGCGCTCTCCCATCTTCTTGCCATTTATCTGACCTTCACTCTTCCTTTAAGGCACAGCTCAGATGCCATTCAGAGAAGAAAATTGATTTTAGAGAAGAAAACAGAGGATAGAGAGAAGAGAAACATCAATGATGGGAGAATCATTGATATGTTGTGTCTTGTATACCCCCTACTAGCAATCGAGCCCACAATGCCGGCTGGGCATGTGCCTTGACAGGGAATCAAACTGTGACCTGGTTCATAGGTCGATGCTCAACCACTGGGCCACATCAGCCTGGCTGATCACCCCTTTTTGATGACTGCCTGGTCCAGTTCCTACTTAAGACAAGTCTAGTGGATTGTCCCTGACAGTACTTACCCACCCATGCACACAAACACTTGTAACCATAAGAGAGCGGCCAACACAGGGGGGTCCCGTCACTCCCAGCTAGTGTGGTGTGGGTTTGAGAGCGTAAGGTGCCTCAGAACAAGGCAGATACCTCTTCAGCTGGAGAAAACCAAGGCATGAGTCCAGCCCTTTGCCCAGGACATCTATGAAAGTGAAAATAGCCTACTATCCTCACCAGCATTAAGAGGGATTCTCAGAGGGAAGGGACCCCAAAACTCTATTAATGTACAAATAACAAGGCTTCCAGTGTATGAGACAAATAAGAATTTATTGCTGATTAATAAGAATAGCCATCAGGTATTCCTCTCAAGTCGATATTTCTCTTTCCCTCTCTAAAAAGTAATGGAAAAATATCCTCAGGTGAGGGTTCAAAAAAGTTTGTTTTTTTTTAAGAAGAGCCATTAGGGAATTATTAACTCAAGTCAAGGAGAGTTCCTATGAGGAGACAGAGATAATGGGTATTTATGAGACAGAGGAGGAGAAGAGTAACATCCCAAGAAGGAAGGAAATTCTGTTGGTGCAGATGACAGCGTAGTGATGGTTATGCTGAGCAATGCATTTAGTATTCAGCCCAGTAGTGATAGCATCTGCTTTCTCTTACGTTTGTAAACAGCTCCTTGGGACCCAAGGGTGCCTGGGGCCGGTCCAAAGGTTATTTTGCCCTGCTTTAACTTCCCGAGGATTTCAGGCATCAGGCACGCAAGGCAGCTCCTCTTGCATGGCCACTCCCGCTCCATTTTAAAGTGGCTCCGTTTATATTATTGTTTAGAATTCTGTAAGGTAAGAGATGACGCCATCCTGATCTTAGGTGGACTAGGAAGGGTGGTTTGGACACATTCAGAGGACGGATTAGATGGGAGGTGAGGTGAGAGAGTGGGATGCTGTGGAAATAACTGTCACCAAGAGAGGGAATCACTTGGAGGCAGGGAAAATCGGAAGTCATTTGGGGGCCAATTGGGTTCCAGGTGCCTACAGGACATGCAAGTTCGGGTGACTAAACTGATTTGAAGTTCAAGAATTCAAGAAAGACTGAGTATCCGGCAACTGGTAAAAACATCTTGTTGATATAACCATCACCTTCCCTGAATGTACATTCCCTGGCCCCAACCCCTATAAGGCTTAGTCATTACATGTTTTTAAATATATTTACTACATTCTGAACAAGTCTTCTTTGATTGTGAAATGTGAAGGTCATACATAACCGCTGTGCAGACAGAGGGTTTAAGCTGGGCCTGGTGCTATGGCTACAAGAGACTGGATGTGCTGAGCTCCTCCTGAGTGTGTAGCTGCGTGTGCAGGTGCTTCTTGCTCATGCACACAGGGGCACGTGTACGTGGAAGGATTAGAAGAGCAAAATATTGCCTTGTGTCATCCTGATGAAATGCTGATAACAGCAAACTTGCAGTTGCCTTTGGAGGAATAACTGTCCATGTCGCATGGGGATTGTGTGAGGAGTTTAGAAAGGATTGCTCTTGGGAAGCAGCTCAGAGTCATGAGGACAGCAGGGCTGTGCCACGTGGGCCCCACAGTCATTAGGCTGGGTCCCCAGGCTCCGTGACTTCAGGGACTTCATCACAGTCTCCTGCCTGCATCAAGAGAAGGGGCCAAGTACAAGCACTTTTTAATTATTGTTTAAAGTATTATATATGTCTCCTTTTCCCTCCCCCTGCCACTCCCACCCCTGAGAGCAAGCCACCACTGCCCCAGCGAAGTACAAGCCCTTTCAAAGGAAAGATTGGCCCCCAATGAATAGAAGAGGGTAATTCAAACTTCAGCAAAGTAGTTCACTTGGGAACTAATTAGAAGTTTTTCTGAACAAAAATTGCCGGATAACTATGTTGATTTGTCTCTATTTACAAATGTAATTGAAGCCCTCTGTCAAAAACAGGAAAAAAAAATATGGGCAGGTTTGGGAAAGAAAAAAATTACCATCTCCCTACTGAAGATAATCACAATTAAAATGTTGGTGTATTTCAGGATAGAATGAGGTTATTCATGTTTAGTGTTTATAACAGTGACTGAAACATGGTAATCACTCAAAGCATGTAATGGCTTATTTTTTTTAAATTCTCGTCAAGGGCTGCTCTTATTAATTTTTAGAGGGAGAGGAAGTAGAAGGAAGAGAAACATCCATGTGAGAAATGTGGATCCGTTGCCTCCCAAAGAGCCTGAACAGAAAGCGAACCCTCTACCTACGATGGGTACATACAAGGAATAGATCCCACAACCTTTAGATGTACAGGAAGAGGCTCCAAAAACCTGAGATACCTGGCCAGCGTCACTTTATTGATTATTATTATTCCATTAGGCTTAGGAAAGCATTTACCTGTTCAAAAATCAGTTTATCTAAATCTTTTCTGGTATTTACACTTTGATTTTATTGTGTGTATGATACATAAATACCTACTCATTATAACAATTTCTACATCATATAAATAAGTACATGATGGAAATGCATTCTTTCACACACCTACCCCCTGTGTCTCAGTGAGATATGTAACAACAGCTTATGACTTCAGTGCTCACTTGTCCATCCATTTCATTCATTGAACAGTCACTTGCACCTCAGAAGTGTCCCTCAAAGGATGCATCCCGGGAGTCTTGGCTGCATCAGCAGAGAGCTGTGTCCAGGTGCAAACTCCCCTGCACTCCCACCTCCACCCCTGTGCACAGGCTGTGTGGAGGCAGGAGAGGGGGGTGTGCAGGGAGCTCAAGGGGAGCATGGGCCCTGGGTATAGAGTTGTCCTGCTGGGGTGAGGTCTTCAGGAATGAGGGGTGCAGGGGCCCAGAGTCTCAGCAGGAAGAGGCAGCCTGCCGGTGAGGGTGAGCAGGAAGACTCCAGAGATAGGCAGACAGCACAGGAAGCAGCTCATTAGCCCTTCAAAGCAGAGCCCTTCATGTGTCACCTGTCCAGCCTGCTTTCCCTCCTTGGCCCCATGTCAGCGACACCCAGTTATGCCCGTCCCTGGGGATCCTTCTTGTGACCACACATGTTCATCCTGCACATCCAGTCCCTCCTGGAGTCTGTGGCTTTGACCTGCTAACAACTACTTCCTGTGTTTTCTCTTGAATCCCTTCACCACCTGCCAGGCTTGCTGTGTTCCTCTCTGGGATTCTGGGATCCTTTCTCCCCAAGGAAGTCAGCTCCCTGGGAAAGGCTTTCTGCAGGCTTCCTCCCTGCTGTGCTATTCCCAGTTAACCGGGACAATGTGGGGTGCAGAGCCCCCAGAACAAATACCCATGGAAGCAGCTGGGTGTGTAGAGGTAACCCCTGTACCCTCCGTCCCTTCCCACTCTTCCACCCCCAAAGACAAGCAGAGGTGGAGCAGGAGCCGGCTTTGGGTATGGCATGTCTATGGTTACCTTTGCAGAAGCTTTTTAGCAGAATAAGAATGTCCCACTGCTCCTGCCCTCCCCACCGCGCCCCTTCCTCCACCTGCCCTCGGGGCGTGGGGAAAGTCACTTCAGGATCCACACAGCTGTCCTGGGATTAGATGTGACACAGACGTGGGTTCAGTAAAACTGTTACATGGAAGCCTTGACGTGTGGAAAGTGCATCAGCCTTAAGCTCACAGGTGGGCACCCTTTCCCTGATCCCTTCCTGGGCTGGTGCCCACCCACATGCTTGCAGTGAGTGGTGCCAGCCAGGTGAGCAGCCCCCGTCGCAGGCACAGAACACCACATATTCCATCTGAAGACTTGTGGGCAGAGGGGGAGTGTTGACAAGAAACACGTGTGTCCGGGCTTTATCCTAGCCCTGCCCTTCTCTCCCTGTCCCTTTCTTGGTCACTTGACCCCCTTCCTGACACAGAAGTAACTTGCTCCAAATAGATCAGCAGACACAGGTTCACCTACCAGCTGAGGGTTCCTAGCATTTCTAACACTATTGCCTTCCTCCCCGCCCCCCAGGACACCCACCCTCCCACACCTAGGGGGAGGGAGATCCGATGAGGGCTGAGCCAACAGAGGGCAGGGGTGCTAGGAATGGTCCCAGGGGTGGTGCTCCCACTCCTTTTGTGCTTTTGTCCAATTTGCTGGTCCCTCCTGAGCAGTGGGACCAAGCCCGCCCGAACCTGAGGTGTGAGACAGGGCAGTGTGCGTGCCGGGCAGAGGCAGGAGCAAGGCCCGTGCATCCGGCTCCTCCAGGGTCTGAGGTGGGGGGGCGCGTGGGCAGGCCTGGCAGGGCCAGGGGAGGCTCCCAGGGACTGGGTAGTGGTGCCTGACAGGGACCCTCAGCAGCGAGCTGCTCCCCGTGAGGGTAGCTGGGTGGCACCCATACTGGCTTGGGAGGCTCACCTGCCAGTATGTTGCTGGGCAGAATTGGCGGGAAGCAGTCACATTGGCCCAGTTTCTGGCCAATGGCACAGGGCCTTTGTGCGCATGCGCTTGGGGGAGCTTAAATAGTGGCTCCCGCTAGGGGTCGGACTCCCTCACGATCTCTCCCACCCCCTGAGCAGAGAGCGGCTCTGAGGAGTGGGAAGGAGAGGCTGAGGGGCCATGGCAGCTGAGGATCCGGGCGCGGGCGGTGTGCCCAAGGATGGCGAAGACCAGGCCAGTCTGAGAGACCCTGGCAGCCAAGATGGCCCTGGAGACCATGAGAACCCTGAGAGAGGCGACAGCGGGGAGGCCGGTGCCGAAGGCGGAGGACCTGCACAGGAGGTCCAGGCACTCAATGCTCCCGGGCCAGATGGCGAGATCTTGCCAGGGCCCGTGAACAGGAATCCAAGACCAGAACCAATCCGATTGTATCCTACTTGACAAGTGGACGGGTGGTCAGGGAGACAGATCTAGGCGAGGCAATGGGACAGGGAGGAGGGGTCAGCCTGAGGTAGGGAGTGAACAGGAGAGGGCCGGCACTCATGGCTGACGGGGGTAATGGCGGGCTGAGGAGATGGGGGGGGGGAGGCGACCTGAGAGAACAGCGAGGAGGGAGCATAGGTGAGGGGACTAAGAGGGGTGAGAGTGGCCTGAGAGGAAGCGGCAAAGTCTGAGTGGAATGGCGCCTTAACTGAATCTCCTCTAGCTCCTTCATAGTGCCTTTCCGCTCTTCCATGGAGGCAGAGATGGCCTGGGAGTACTTGGCCCAGCGTCCTCAGCCCTACCCAGTGATCGTGGAGCAGGAACTCACAGTGTCTGAAAATCTGCTAACGATGTTAGTTCTAAAAAAGGCCATTGGGGGGGGGGCAGGTGGCCAGGGTGGTTCCCCGGAGGGTCATTAGAATAGTGAATTGAGAACCCCCCCCCCCAAAAAAAAGTCACGTCTAAGCCGGTACTTGCGGTGAACTGGGCCTGTCACCACCTAAATGGACAGAGCGCTCGGTGCAGAGTTATCACATTTAATTTGATTCTTTTCCCCTCTTTTAGCCAACTGAGTTCTGAAGATCCTGCGCAGCTCCTGACTACTTTCATCGCCTTTCTCCACGAGCTTACCCTGCTGATTCGGACCATGCAGCGCATTTTGCCTCCAT
>PVJN01045980.1:0-16642 GCA_004026805.1 Lasiurus borealis
GAAAAAACAACCTTTGAAAATATAATGAAATCACTCTGAAAACCACAATTATTTTTGCATTTCAAATTTGTGAAAAAAATATAAATAAATTTAGATCACTTTGTTTTTTCTTGAAAACTGTCGAGTCACTTCTAACTGCCAGCAAGACAACACTTTGAGAAACAACCCTAAAGTGACTTCCATCATGCTGAATAAATGAATGGATAAACTGAATTGAATGATTTGGAGAAAGAAGTTGCCAGGTGAATTCATAGTCCCAATGAGTAAACACAATCTTCTATCAAAGGCTAAGAATTTTCCATTCCAAACTGATGCAAGGGCCAACAAGGACCCGTAGAGAGCTACCATCAAGGAAATGAACAAGAGATATGAGAAATTCCTTAGTATAAGCTTACTATTTAGGCAGATTTTAAGGAACTCTTTCGGATCATCTAAAACAGTGGTTCTCAACCTTCCTAATGCCACTACCCTTTAATACAGTTCCTCATGTTGTGGTGACCCTCAACCATAAAATTATTTTCGTTGCTACTTCGTAACTGTAATTTTGCTACTGTTATGAGTTGTAATGTAAATATCTGATATGCGGGATGTATTTTCATTGTTACAAATTGAACATAATTAAAGCATAGTGATAATCACAATTAGATATTATGAAATATTTATTTCTAATTACAAATAAATGAAATTTTGTTTTGAAGCATGGTGTAGCATGGGTAACAGTCTTAATATAACAACCGATGGTTTTAGGCGACCCCTGTGAAAGACTCGTTTGACCCCCCAAAGGGGTCGCGACCCACAGGTTGAGAACCGTTGATCTAAAAGGTAGAATAAAAGAGCAAAAACGATGACTGCTCAAGCAAAAAATATATACACCTTTCTTACCTTAACTGACTGGTGACAGTCCCTGTGATTTCTTTGTCAGGCCTCAGAATCTCAATGGGTTGTTGTTGTTGTTTTGACAATGACTCTTGGTTTTTTCAAATGCATGAACATTCATTTGTGGACTATATCAGGTTTCCATCATATCTATGAGTTTTTTCTGTTAATCTGATTGCAGTTTGCAAAACACTGACTTACAATTTCTCTATCAGCAATACTCACAGTCTGTGACTATTTGGGAGAGACAATAGCAAATAGAGATACGTAGACCTAATTTCACGAGCTAGTGTGTTCTATCTGACTTGGGATTTCAATATCTCCACTCCACAAGATTCAACCTCCACACAAGTGAGAAGGTTACTTTTGTTGCATCACCAAAAGCTGGTTTCCTCAGGTTGCCCCTGAAGCAACTTCCTAGGTCCTTAGTCTTCAGAGGGTTCAGATTGAAGTTATTTCACCTGCCAACAGTGGAAAACGGGATTCACTGTGACTAAGGTCGGTTCAGTGGTCTCGCTACGCTGGGCTGACTATGGTTCTCTTAGCCTCAGGGTTACGACATGACTGCTGCACCTCCAGACAGACATCACATTTCATAATGGATGAAGGCAGATGTGGAATGGCGGAAGACCAGATGCCCTTTTCCCTTTAAAAAAAATCAAGAGCTCTTTCCCAAGCTCTCACTTGTGGCCTCTTTCTGCTGACTTCCATTTCTGTTGGCCCAAATGGTGTCACATGGCCAGCCTTGATATAAAGGATGCTGTGAAATTAAGTACTTAGCCATCTGGCCAGTGCTAAGAGGAAGATTAAAAGAAAGCGCATGGGAATGGATGTTTAGAGAGTCAAACTACCATGTCTACCAGGGAGTCTACCACCATTATGCTTTTCTAAAAATTAAAAAATAAAGAAAGAAGAAGAAAAAGAATGGGCTGCAAATGAGCTGAATTTTAGTCCCATCTCTGCCACTTCCTCGCCCAGAGAAAACTGGACTTTGAGAAAGTTATTTCAGGCATCTCTGCCTCCATTTTCTCGCCTGTGACGTGAAGATAGCAATAATTACTCTCCCACAGAGACGCTGTGAGCATAAAATGTGACTTATGTAAAGAACTAAACCCAACACCTGGCACATAGTACTCACTCAGGTCCACTACCACCACTTCATGCTATCATTGCTACTGCTACTACTACTACTACTAATCACACTATCATTGCTACTACTACTACTACTAATAATAACAATAATAGTGATACTGATAATCATCATTATTATTATAGGTGAAAACATTTCCACTTAGATAAGGAACTGTATAAACAATGAAATTCATAGAATTAAAAAAAAACACCCTTCCACGTCTCCCTTTTTAATCATTGGCGACAGGATATTATTGCAAACATTTGAGTAATTGTCTATAGACTTGAGATTTCATTCATTCGCTGGGTCAGTGATTTATTGAACACCTGCCGTATGCCAGGCACTCTGCTGAATCCTGAGGATACGGTGGGGACAAAAATTAGGCAGAGTCCTGACCTCTTAACATATACAATCTAATTGGTGAGACAGACATTAAATAAATAACCATAAACATAAAAGCTTAAGTAAAATCTTGGTTATTATAAACACTGGGGTTTTCCTCTATTGAGAACATTAATGCCTTTAAAAAAAGTCCAGAAGTGGAGTTATTTTCAGACATCTGTGAAGCTCACTCTAAAAAAATCTGAAACAAATTGAAACTCTTTGCCTGCTTTTGTATGAAGGGCATTTTAAAATTAATTCCTGTACCTTGTTAGGAATGTATTTCTTTGTATGCGAACGATATTTCCTGCAACTGAAAATTAATGTAAGATGTGGACTGCCTTGGAATGGAACAACCGACCGTCTGAAATCATTTTGTGGTTTGATACTTCATTATTAGCCAGAGGAGTCTCCGCTCCCTCCCCTGCCCCCAACCGTAGGCCACTGCAAATATCAATTAGTTCAAGTAGAAAAGATTACAGCCAGGTGCACTGTTTGAAGTTTTGGTGTGTGTGTTTTTTTTCTCTTTTAGTTGTGGCGGGGCGTGCGAGGGAGGAGAAACCTCTTTTGTGAAGTATTTGCAGTCTGTGGGCATCCTGGTAATTCAACAGGCATCTGTGGAATCTCAGGGCAGTGGGACCTTTTGTATTTCACCGGCAAGCTCTAACCTCCAGGGTGTCTGCTGTGGGTTGAAATGGGAGTTAGGAAGCTTATTCACTGATGTGCAAAATGACATGATCCTCTTAAGAGTTAGAATGACTTTCATCAGATGAAGGGCAAAGACAGAGTTGAGCTTAATGTCTTATAAAGGAATCCAAGAGATATGTATTAGAAATTAAATTATCATTTTATAAAAACATAAGCTGTGACAGAGAAAGTCCAAAGAAAGCGTGTTTGCGTGATGGTTCTTTTATATCTCCAAAGAAGCAGATGAACATATTCCTGTAATCTTCTCCTTAATGTTTTTTTAAATATATTTTATTGATTTTTTACAGAGAGGAAGGGAAAGGGATAAAGAGTTAAAAACATCCATGAGAGAGAGACATCGATCAGCTGCCTCCTGCACACACCCTACTGGGAATGTGCCTGCAACCAAGGTACATGCCCTTGACCCCCTTGACCGGAATCGAACCTGAGACCCTTCAGTCCACAGGCCGATGGGTCTATCCACTGAGCCAAACAGGTTAGGGCTCCTTAATGTTTTTTAAGGGTTCTTTAGAATTCTAAAAGTTTAATAAGTTTAAAATTTACGTAAGTTTGAAAATTAGAATTGAATCAAGATAAATAGATTGAGTGATATTAGGGAGGGTCCCCTGGGATTCCAAAATTCTGTCAGGGTATTATTCATTATATCAACCCCCCAAACTTCGCAGGCAGGACAGAGTGACAAGTTTTGAATCCCGAGTGCAGAATGAAAATTGGTCAGGAGCCTCCTGGATAGAGTGTCGGTCTGCAGACTGAAAGGTCCCAGGTTCGATTCCGGTCAAGGGCATGTACCTTGGTTGCGGGCACATCCCCAGTAGGGGGCGTGCAAGAGACAGCTGATTGATGTCTCTCTCTCATCGATGTTTCTAATTCTCTATCCCTCTCTCATCCTCTCTGTAAAAAATCAATAAAATATATTTTTAAAAAAATAATGGAATCAGCAGTCCCACTTCAGTCTCAGAACATAGTAAGGACAACACAAGAAAAAGAAAGCACAGCTCCCACTATAGAGAAACCGGGAGAACAATGAACATCGCCTCTGCTTCACCCACATATCCCAGGCCTCCTTCTCTGGGCTAACATCCTTAGGGACAGGGTCTTACTGGTTTCTTGTCCAGCCCCAAATCTTCATCACATGACAAATGCATAAAAGAAAGTAGAAGGAAGAAGGATCTCAGAAAATGTTTAGAAAAATATAACATCAAATCCCAAGTTGGTAGGAAAGCATGAATTCACTAAAAACAGAGGATCATAGCAGAACCTGGAGCCAGGCAGTCCATAGGTTCAAACTCAACTCTGCCCCTTTGGATTCCTCAACTGTACAATGGGGACAGTTATAGCTAACTCGAAGGGGTACTGTGAAGGTTAACTAAAACATTCTCTGTAAAACACCTAAACTCATTAGTAATAGGTCTCGCTGCCTGTAAGAGAAAAATCCAAAATAAGAGCAGCTTAGCTGCACAGGGATTCATGTCCACATGAAAAAGATATTTGTGGATAGCCACCTACAACTGATCTGTTGGTCCCAGGAAGTCACAGGCAGCTGGGGGAGGAGGGAACTGCTATCTTTGACTCTGGCATCTCAGAGACAGACTCCACCTTCAAGGCAAGATGGTTCCATTGTAAGAGTCAGGAATGGCGAAAGATTTCCTCAAATGTCTACCCATCTTTTAAGAAGCCTTCTGGCCCTGGCTGGTGTGGCTCAGTTGGTTGGATATTGTCCGATGCACTAAAAGGTTAGTGGTTTAGTTCCTGGTAAGGGCACATGCCTGGGTTGTGGGCTTGATTCTGGTAGGGGGTATGCAGGAGATAGTCGATCAATGTTACACTCTGACAATGATTCTCTCTCATTGATGTTTCTATCTCTCTCTCCCTCTTCCTTCCTTTCTGAAATCAATAAAAAAATATATGTGTGTATTTTTTAAATGGTTAAGTTCAAATCCCAGTCGATCTCTTGAGGTAACCTTAGGAAAATAACCTCTGAACCCCACTTCTATGTTTTAAAAATGATAAATCTGTAAAGTACTCAGAAGTTTTGTGAGAATAAATCATATGAGAAGTGTCTGTTTCTTTCTCTAGAGAAATCTAAGTTGATGCAGACAGTCACATGATCCTTGTGGCAACATTCTGCGGTGTCCTAAACAGAACTGTGACTTCTCCATTTGACCAGACAGAAATGTCTGATTACTAGAGCTACATAGCTGACTTCAAAACTATACCATAGATGAATTCTCTCCTAGGAATGTAAAAATTTATTTTTAAAATGAATTTTTTCTCCCAATTCCTCCCTACTTAGAAACAAAAATACATTATGAATGACATATTGGTTGGGGAACTACATATTTTAAATATTCTTCCAGTGTTTTTATCTGACCTTTGCCCTTATGTCTATGGCCTTCAATGGAAATAAAAACAGTGCTCAAAGATTTATTCCTTTATCAAATGTAAGTTATTCATCTGCTCCCTTCTGATTGACACACTCTGAGTTACTGCAATGGGTAGGACCGTGGTTGGAATGATCAAATGTCCTAGCTTACACCTGTTGTCCCACTGCAATTATTAATAGTGTCTCTTTCACTCTCACACATGCCCTGGTTTAGACAATAAATTATGTTGTCATCCCACTTAGAGTCCATGCCAAATGCATATTTTGACAAGAATAGAGATCTGGGACTCATTATGTGTTTGTTTGTTTCTTTGTTCTCTCTCTTCTTACCTTACTTAGATCTGACCATAATCTTGAAATACTCTTTATAAGTGCCATTTTGTTTGTATCACAAACTGAACTTTCGGATCTCATTTTCTTACAATATGTGATGCCTTCCACCCTAATTCCCGCCAACTCCTTTCCCCAATATGATTTTTTCTGATTGCCTCATTATGTACCTATTAGATGGAAATAAACCTCATTCAGACCAATTTGTGTTTACTTTCCTGAGATGTCCCACTCTGGGTGAATCTTGACTACTAGCCCCTGGTCCCTCTGGCTCAGGACATGACAATTCAGAGAGGTTCTCAAACATTGAAGACCTGACCAAAAAGAAAAGTTGACAGTGAGTAGAATGTGTAGATGGCATCATGTGTTACCTTTAGTAATACTACCTTTATTTCAATAAGAATATATAAGCTATAGGATGATAGCCACATAGGCCACCTATACTCAAAGAAGCATTAGATGACTGTGTGTTTCATGTCATCATCTTAAAATGAATGAGAACAATGCCTACACAAACATGAGTACTTATGCTTTGATGGGAGAGAGGCGGTAGGAGGGCTATCAGAGTAAGGATGGCAAGTAATGTTCTACTTGAGTCTAACTCTATTTCATTGGCTACTTAGAAGGAGCCATGAATCTGAGTCTGGGTTTAGAAAGAGGGATATGATTGAAGTCTGCGTTGGGTGCAGGAAGGGAACGTGGCTGCATCAAGGTCAATGCCTTAGCTCGCCCTGTTCTAGGGTGAGGGGTTTGGCAGAGAGATCAATGACATATTCATTGGTGCTGAATCAACAGAAGCAACTCTCTGGTTCATCAATGGCACAGATATGCCCCCAACGAAGAAGTGACTTTCCTAAAGTTCTTCAGCTCAATCAACTAGTAGCTCGGCCATTAGTAGCCAAGGATCTAGTCCATTGGGTGTTCGTTTATTCAAAGAGCAGAAAAGAGTACAAAGCAAAAGAGGGTTGACAACACACTTCCTCTACTTCCCAGGTTATATCTATATATAAGAAAGTAACACCAAATCAAGGCAAAGCAGCAAACAAATAAGCAGAGGGTGAATGAGGCTGATTTTTAATGGGCCACATAGAAATTTCTAAGTTTGAAAGCTGTGGGCAACAGCTAATCCTTTAATGAGGAAAGTTTAACTTAGAATAGCTTGGTGACAGCTTTGTCATTGAATGCAATGACGTTTTTTTTCTGCAGGGATGAACAGTAGGATTATACACGTCAGGCGGTATCCATGGACTATGTCCTCTGTGTGGAATTTTCCAGGAGGCGCTGGAATGAATGGGAACAGCTGTGAGTGACGTTCAGCGAACTCCTTGCTCTTGCTGGTGAAATCAGTTGTATGACCTGAGTGACCAAACTTATGTGACACTTTGCCATTGACTGCAACTAGCCTCATTCATTAATTTATTTTTGTGTGTCTCCTGCTTCCTGAAAATAAACCAGCCTGGGCTCTATGGGAATTATGGGGTGAGAGCGTTCATTATCACTTCTGCTTACCCTCAGTGTCATGTTTTCCAAGGTCAGCCACGACAAACACAAGATAGCCTAGGAAGAAGAGGGCTCCTATGACAAAGCATTGTGTATATTGCCTGATTCACAGTAAAAAGCTCCAGCCCACTGACAACCCATTTGAGGACCTCACTTAACTCAAATCAAGACTCATCTTCCACCAGGTTCAAACACCGATGCATTTTTTAACCTGGGTCAGAAATCCACAAGAGCTTAATCTCTAAACACTGGACTGCCACTCATAGCCCCCACTTCTCTATATATCCCCAATTCCATGATACTTCACCCAAAAGAATTATTCCTCAGTGGCGGGATTTCAGAATCGATGATATTTATTTTTAACTTTTTAAAGTCAAGCCAGATAACAAATGGTTACTCTGCCCTCTTATAGAACAAATAGTTTTGCTTTTTTAAAATATATAATGACTAGTAGTGTCCTCATGCACAAAATTTGTGCATGGAGGGAGGGAAGTTCCTTCAGCCCAGTCTGCACCCTCTCCAATCAGGGACCTCTTGGGGGATGTCTGACTGCCAGTTTAGGCCCTCTCACAATCTGGGACCACTGGCTCCTAACTCCTTACCTGCCTGCCTAATCTCCCCTAACTGTCTCTGCCTGCCTGCCTGATTGTTCCTAACCCCTCTGCTGGCCTGCCTGATTGCCCCTAACCTCTCTTCCTGCCTGCCTGATCACATCTAACTGCCTCTACCTGTCTGCCTAATTGTCCCTAACTGCTCTCCACTGCCAGCCTAATCTTGCCCCCAACTGTTCTCCCCTGCCATCCTGATATGTCCTCCAACTGCCCTCCCCTACTGGCCTGGTTATTCCCAACTGCCCTCCCCTTCCAGCCTGATCTCACTCAGTCTCTGTCTCTTTTTGTTTTTCTCAGCAGTCCTCCAGGCCTCCTGGCCTCCCTATGTCCCTCTTCCTCTTTCCAAGCTGGGAGGGGGTGGGGCCAGTGAAGGCCAACCACCCTCTGCCCACCCTTTCTTCCATCCAGGCCCCTTCAGGCCCAGTCTCTTTTGTTTCTTCATTCTGAGAGAGGCTCCAAGAACGAGCTGGGGGTTGGGAAAGAAAGGGAAAAAAGGCTGTGAGCTGGTTGGCACTGTGTGTGTCTGTGCGTTTGTGTGGTTGTGGGTGAGTGTGAGTGCCGGCCCTGCCTCTCCCATCCTCGTCTTCGCTGCCACAAGTCCCCACCCACCAGAGCCTGCTGCACATGCAGCCTGGGCATTAGGTCGAATCTCTGGTTGTTGCGGATGTGACACACCCAGGGTTTTTATATATTAGGATAAGAAAAACTGTCCTTCCTCCCATCATTAGGCCATGATCTGAAGCACACTTTTGAATTGGGCTATATTGGGTTGTTAAAAATTCCAAAACATACAGGGGCCAGAAAGTTAATAAAAATGTGTGAATGGAATGAGTATTAAGGCCATGAACATTAGTACCTCTAAGGCCATTTAAATTTTATTTTTTAAGACACTAATACCCCAGTTTGCAATAACTGAACTTCAAGATTCAATAACTAAATTAACATTTATTGGGCAATTTCTAAATGGCAGGCCCTCCCCTGAGGTGTTCACATAGCAGTCACTTAATCATTACAAAATCTCTAAAATAGCTACAATTAATATCTTTGTTTTTTCAGAAAAATGAAACTGAGACACAGAAAATAAAATTAACCATGTAGTCAAAAATAGGCAAAACCAAGATTTGAAACCAAAGCCCATGCATTTAATTAAGAGCAAGAACTAAAGTTGGTATCTTCATCTCTTGAGATTTTGAGACATAAATGGAGAGAGAGGTCAGTGGGTCATTTGGAGTCAAAGAGAGTCCAGGAGGGATGGCTCCCCTCCCCTAGGTCAAACCAGAGAACATTGAATGGCCTTCTCAGATGCAGGTGATACAATTGAATGTAGTAGCTCTTTGTAAGTGTCTTCTGTGCCCTATTACAGTATTACATTTTAAAAAGAGTTCTCTTCTACTCACTTACCTACCTGCCATCCATCTGTTGATTTTTTTTATTCCAAACTAAAGCTTCATTTGAACACTGGAGGTGGCTTTCAATTATTCAGACATCACATGATGACCCTCCCTCAATTAAGCTATTGATTGAGTGGTACATTGCGCTGGTGATGATGTTCCTGGCTCCAGGCACATGGCAGATGCTACCTATTGTCTTTTTAAGAACACACAGTACTGATGTGTTCTCATCAATGTCAAAGAAAAAACATATACAAGTAACAGGTAGTCATAGGAACCCACTGACGTTCAGCCCTGCGACTGTCCAACCCTCTCCTGAACATTTCCTACTTACAGGCTCCACAGGCACCTAATACTCAGCGTGGTTCAAACTGAGCAATTTCTCTCTTCCTTTATCCCAGACCTGTTCTTTCAGGAGTAATTTTTATACACGTTAACAATTCTGTCATTTTACTGGTCTCTTTGAACTCTTATACTTCCCTCTTTCTCTCAAACCCCACACCCAGTTGATCATGGGGTCTGATTTATTCTTCTTCTGCAACAGCTTTCAAATTTAACTGCCCCTTCTTTGGTATCACTGCCTCCTGCAGGTTCCTGGGTATCTTTGTTTTTCTCCCTCATTTGAGCTATTGAAGTTGCTTCTTCATTATTCTCCCTAGCTCCTCTCTCTTGTGGAGCTAAATGACTATCCCAACATGCAAGCATTCTTACATCTATTTTATCTATACTTCCATTGACTCTGTTTCTTATAGTCCAATATTCTTTTTTTTAATATATTTTATTGAATTTTTTTTTACAGAGAGGAAGAGAGAGGGATAGAGAACTAGAAATATTGATGAGAGAGAAACATCGATCAGCTGCTTCCTACACACCCCCTACAGGGATATGCCTGAAACCAAAGTACATGCCCTTGACTGGAATCAAACCTTCCACCTTTCAGTCTGCAAGCTGATGCTCTGTCCACTAAGCCAAACCGGTCAGGGCAAGTCCAATATTCTTAGCAAGACCTTTCACCTCAACCGGCCACCCATTCCTCACCCATGGCCATCAACCCAACCCAAACCAATATTACTCTAGAACTCTATGTACCTGCCATCCTTACACCTCAGGCATTTCCATATGCTTTTCTTCTATTTGGGATGTTTCCCTGTTTGGGAAACTGATATTTATCTTTTGAGACTCAGCTCAGATATTACATCATTTGGAAAATCTCTATAGATTCTTTCTGGGTGGATTTATTTGCTCCCTCCTTTGGCTCCCAAGCTCTACGGCTCTCCCTCTGTTCTATTCTTCAGATTAAAAGCTTTCAAGTCTATCCCCCCGCCCCAGAGGGTGAGAGACTATACATATAAAGAACAATACCTAATTTACACTCACATTCCCAGTCAATGACATTTTTAATGTCATTAAATAAATCTATCAAATACTTACCGTGCAACAAATGGTTATTGAGTACCAGCCATTTGACAAACATTGGGCTAAATAATTGAGACACAGTGGTAAAACCACTTATGACCTCTATTTTCATGAAGCTTGCACTCAATTGTAGAAACAGACATTCATCAAGCAAACACAACAATACCTGTACAATTAAAACTGCACTATGTTCTGAGGGAACAGATATGGCATTATAAGAATGAAGTTTGACCTAGCCAGGGAAATCAGGGAATGATCAGAGTTGGGTTATGCATTCTGAATAGCAGTTACTTGGATGAAGAGCTGAGGGAAGATCAAGCAGAGGAAATCGTGTGTGCAAAGGTCTTGTGACAGAAGGGAATCTAAAAGCGTGTGTACAAAGGTCTTGTGACAGAAGGGAATCATGTGTACAAAGGTCTTGTGACAGAAGGGAATCAGCAAAATTAAAGAAAGTGATGGTGCCTGGGACAGAGAGAACAAAGCGAGTTTGTTGGGGGGGTGAGGTTGGAGAAGGGAGCAGGGGATAGATAAGGACACACTTGTAGTTCATGTGGAGAAATTTTATCTTTCTGAAGAACAATGGAAACTGTGCAGCATTTTTTATTTTGAGATCCCTCTGGTTGCAGGATAGAGGACAAATGAGGTGTAGGAACACAAAACAGGAAATTAGAGCAAAATCCTAAGTGAGAAAAAAGGGCAGCTTGGACTTACCTAGAGAGGTGGTGGTGAAGATGGAGAATAGTGGATGGATTTGTGAGATTTTTTTGGAGTTGAAAGTAACAGAATTTGTGATGAATTAGATACATATAAAAAGACAAATGAGAATCAAAGGCAGAATATGTCTGGGTCACTAACTGGGCAGTACAAACTAAAGATTTTCAACACTATTCCTCGGTTTCCTACTGCAGATCACAGGACAGTGGGAAGAAAAAAAAAACATGGTGAAATACAATTCGGATTCTAGCTCTAACCAGAATCTAACAGTGAGAGGAGTGCAAAGGCAATATGATTTGCTTGGCCAATATGAGGATTGGTTCAGAAGAGCTGCTAGACACAAAAGTGTCATGGAAGAAGGTGACAGTCACAAGGGTATGCTTCCCAGTGAGGCCTGAGCTAAGCCTTGGGTGATGAGTAGGTTTCAGACAAGTACAGAGTTGGAGAAAACATCCCTGGCAGGAGAACATGGGACCTGGGCAATGACAAGTGAAGTGAATGAAAAGCTGGTGTGTTGCCTCCTTCAATCCTGCTTCATTTCCTTTAAGCAAGGAGACAAGATAAACAAGGTTGGTACAGATGCTAGTTAAATGATAATGCACAATCTATGTCAGAGGGAATGAATTTGTACAAAAGTGCAAAGATTGGCCTCTTTGGAGGTCAGATCGTGTTAATTTTTGTCTTTCAGAGCTTGAGGCTGAGTGCTAGAGATATTTTAAATCACAGCTAAACCTTGGGCTCAGTGAGCTGTGTGCATACACCTGTTGAGATTCTACCACACTGCTAAGTTCTGGGACCAGAAAGAAGAATGAGACATAGCCTCTCCCTCCCTAGTGTGTCTGGAAATCTAGAGGATGCTATCAAATAAGTTTAAGTATAACATGAACAATACATCTAAGACTTTCCATGTATAAGGTAGCCAAAATAAAAACTGAAAAATTCTAACTGGACAAAACTGAATAAATAATAAGACCAGTGTTCCTTAAAGCGCAATCTCCCTGGACTAGAAGCATCTGAGACACTGTGGAGTGTCTGCTAAAATACAGAATTTGGTAACCAACGCAGCTAATACAGTCAGCAACTCTGAGGGGTAGGGTCTGAGAATCAGCCTTTAAACAAGCTTCGCAGTGATTTTCATGCCCACTAAAAAGCACCATTGTATTCAGTGAGGAGTGAGTCTGGAAATTAGAAAATTCAAACCTCTCTTCTACTCTTTGGCCCTTTTGGGGAAAAATAAACAAGTGCTATATTTAGTTAATAAAAACCCTTCATTTAAGTCCTTTATTTAATAAACAGTCAATTTATTCAAACAAAAACCCTGTGTATCCAGCTTGAAGATTTGGGTCCCAAATAGTCAACAGGCAGAGAATTCCAAAGTTAAAATTCTTTCCACCCTTTCTTGCCTGTGCTCTTGGTTTGCCAGTGCCTGTCACAGGCCTTCAGATGTGAGTATTTATGTTGCTGTCGAGTACATGACATAAACTATGTTACTCTATGTGTGACTTCTTATCAATATGGAGTGGGCACATTTCAACCTCAATGTGAAATCAGCATTGAATGTGCTTCTGTGTGGTATCTGTACCTATGTCATTTGTAACCTTGTCACTTTGGGTTAAGAGAAGATGTCAATGAAATTCTGCTTTGTTGTGCAGATTCTTTCCTTACTGCTTTTCACCTTAACCACAGTTTTAAAAAAAAAAGTGAATCCATTTCAAATGGAAGAACTCACTCAAATTTTAAATGAGGACCAAAAGGACTGAGAAATCCTTGTCGCAGTAGCCTGTCCATAGGAAACCAAAGGTGGGCTTTCATGTGGACAAGGATGTCCAAAAAGAGGAGGAGAGACAGAAGTCAAAAACTTCTGTGCTGCCAAAACTGGTTTGGCTCAGTGGATAGAGCGTCGGCCTGTGGACTGAAAGGTCCCAGGTTTGATTCCGGTCAAGGGCATGTACCTTGGTTGCGGGCACATCCCCAGTGGGAGGTGTGCAGGAGGCAGCTGATCGATGTTTCCCTCATTGATGTTTCTAACTCTCTATCCCACTCCCTTCCTCTCTGTAAAATATCAATAAAATATATTTAAAAGAAAAAACCTTCTGTGCTTATCTGCTTCGTCTACTTCCTGCCTATAATCTACACTGTGGGTTAATGACTAAGAAGTAGGAGGAAGACACACCTGGCGTTCAAGTTAAACCTTGTGGAGAATCAGTAAGATTCCAAACAAATCCCAAGGCAATGTACATGGGAAGAGCAGAGGCCTTCTAAAAATGGTGCATAGAGATGTCTGAGCCTCAAAGAAGCCTGGACTCCTAGGCTCAGAGCTGAAGAGGTCCCGGGAGAGAAATGGCCTGGCCCAGAGGAAGAACTTGAACCCCAGATGAGTGCCCCTCCCAAATTCACACAGCAGCAGGATTGCACCAGAAACCACACCTTCACCCGTACTTCCAGCTCCCACCTATCTGTGTGGCCAATCCCAGCGTTAGACATTTTTGCCCACTACATGTTCCTAACTGAATCTTTTATATACAGGAAGAGCTATCTCATCATTGTCCCTCCCTCCCCTCATAACCTAGGGGCCTTATCCTCATGAAGCAATGACTTCATTATACTTTGTCATTTCGTAAGTATAAAAGCCAGCCAACCACTAATAGGACAACCCATCCCCTAGCCTGCTTTTTCTAGTCAGTCTTTCAAAGGGCAAGGCCTGGCTTTGAGGCAGGAGGGTCCGCACGTACGTGTGTGTGTGTGTGTGTGTGTGTGTGTGTGTGTGTTCAAGGGAGTGGGGGCGAGGGGAAAGCCAGTCACAGGTGCCTGGAATGCGGCTTTGATCACATCCTCCACTGCCCAGTAAAACAACTTGTAACTCAGAAAGCATTCGGAGCACCGTTATCTGATCCAGCAGCCATGGGCCCCTTTGCTCAGATGACCAGATGCCTTTACCATGAGACCACGCGCCGCACTTGCCCTGAAGGGGAGGTCCCCCATCCTTCGCCTGATGTCATTCCTTTCGGGGGGCCCGGGACAGTCTAAAGAGCCTTAGAAGAAGGCTCTAATTTGGCCTTTCAGCCTCGTGAGTCAGCCTTCCCAGGTGGAAAGAAGGCAGGTGTGGTTTTGCATTGATGTTTCCTCTCACGAGCTAAGAGGAGAAACTACCAGCGGCCTAAGAGCCCATGAAAAGTTTGCCTGGAAGGTGGGGCGGGGAGGCGAGGGGAGAAAAAGCCGGGGGAGCAGTGAAAAAGCTCGTAAGCGGTATCTTATTCAATGATTTTATAACCACTCAGCGTCAAGCTCCTTCCAGATCTCAATGGGTCCTCCAGGCCTGTAATTAAACGGGGAAAATGAAGCTATTTCATGCCTTTTGCTCCCTTTGATCCTTGTTATTTTTGTGACTCATGTGTAACTGGAGCTGCTTTTTCTAGGGCCTGAGCCTCGCCTGGGCAGCTGCTGGAGAGAGCCCAGGTCCCCTGTTGTCAGTCTGTGGGGGCCCATAGCCATGTGGGGCCCTCGGCATCCCGGCAAAGGCAGACCCAACGAGATGTGCCTGCGCTGCCTCCTTCTCAAGGACTCTGTGTGGGAAATAGTATTGTTTCCCTGGGAAGGAAGAGATGGGGGCATTTCAATGACAGTGTCAAAGGTGACCCCTAAAGGCTCATTATTTTACTTTTCAGTCTTTTTGGCCCCTCATCACTCTCTATTAGCCCCTATGTGTGCAACACACACACACACACACACACACACACACACACACACACACACACACTCACACACACAGCATGAACAGCCAGGCACACACAGTTGGAGCTCCACGATTTCTCCTAGGCTCAGGAGGCTCAATCAGACTGAAAGGTGCTATGTATTCACCCCACCCTCCCCATTTCCTATGGCCTTCACTCTTGTTGGCTTGCTAGAGCGCCCTCGTGTGACTCCGTGTTGTAATACCATCCAAGCCTTATGAAGGATAAAGGCAGTGTCACCACCATTCAAAGGATCACTTTCCTCTTTGCACATTTACTTCTTGGGTGGCACCTGAAGCTGAGAACTGCGTGGCACCCAGTCTTGCTATAGCACCAGGCCCTTCTCATCCCCCAGATGTGGGTCTCGGCAAAGCCTGGTAGGTCTGAGACGTGGGGCTGGGTTCAGGTTCTAAGTGAAGGCCCTGAATGCTCTTTCACCCATAAGCTGAGAATATCCTCTGAACTGCAGAGACCATGTCAGACCAGAAGCAGCCCTACCTCCCCTCTGTTTCATTAGAGAAGAGGCCAGTGTAGACTGAGCTGACCTCTGTTCATGGCTGGGTCTTCAGAACATTGGATGGTCATTTTCATTGTCATCCTCGGCAAGGGATGGGATGAAGTGGGGAGGAGGAAGAAAGCAGTTTTCTTTCCAGCAGATTCTCAAGAAGACTCAGCCATGAACAGAGCAAGGAGAGTCTGAACCCTGATCAGGCGGACAGGGCTTATACCCATCTCTCGAGTCCTTTATCCCACTTAACTAGTTGTACAACTTTAGTTAAAATTCCCGAATGCTAAAGGTGGTTGGCCCAGAGGTCAGCTCAGTCTAACCTCTTCCTTTCATTTTAACTAATTAAAGCCTAACTCAGTGTTTCCAAAAGTGATGCTTGGGGAACTACATCACCAGAACAGACGGGAGTGTCGTTAACATTTCGCATTTCCAGACCCCACTGGACCTGTCGAATCAGAATCTTCATTACCGACCATCAAAAATGGGATGCTTTAATACATTTTCAAGTTAAGTTTTAGGCACGGTGAAGTTTGAAAAACCTTCCTTATTGTTGTCACACCTCCTCAGATTAGATTTATAGTTTAACAAAAGCTTTGAATTCCATAAACTAATGGGATGACCCAGATATGACTGGCAGGGCAGCAGGGGAGATACTGTTAAGTGAAAGAAGAAGGGATCTCAGTCCTTCTAGATTTCCTCCCCAGAAGCAGCTGTCAATGCATCCGAAACAAAGGACAGACTTCTCTGTTCTAACCCTATGCGTGCACCCCCAGGATAGAGCACAGCCTGGTGGAGGGCTGGCTTCTGGGATAAAGGTCTCTACCTAGAAATTTGGACATCCACTTGGGAGGGGAGAAGGGCTCAGCTCACCTCTAGAGGGCGCCAACCCAGATGACAGTAGTGTACACTTCTAGAAATTTTGTTCAAGTTGCCCCTCTGTTTTCTCTGAGGAAAATGGGGA